>LUCH01000260.1:14470-33981 GCA_013368495.1 Paragonimus heterotremus | reverse complement strand
CCGTTTCGGAGGCAGATTACTTTCTCTGCCGTTGGATATTGAGGGAGACATTTTTGGATCAACGGATTAAGTGTAACTCGCTGTGAACTTGAATCCTTATCAGACGATTCAAGAATACTCGAATTGCCCAATATTTGACCTAGACACCTTGTCTTTCAACGAGGACGGTTGAGAAAACTTTCCTTTGATGGAATTCCGGCCTTCTATGAGAATGACGAACTCGGCCATTGTGGAGATTGCCACCGGTCCTGACAGTTATGGCGTTATCGAGGCTGATTTCGCTTCTCTGAACCAGCAGTCTGCTACCGGACTGCCAAGCGCTCCTCTGTCATTCGGGGATGCGGCGATGTCCTCTGAACCCCTTCCTCTTTCGGATAAGAACCAGCTGGACACGTATACCTATGGTGACGTTCCTTCCTCCATTAACCTTAATTCTTTAAAATTTACGAACGACTTTCCTATGCCAAATGTTTTGAGTGTTTCGAAAAGCTATTTTGATGACGGGATTTTACCAGAACCGAGTGTTGTCGTGAATGATTGCTGTTTGTTTGGGGCCCCTAGGACTAAGCATGGATCCGGCCCACGAGAAGCGATAGGGATGGTGGTGACCCCACCGGAGAAGATGGAGAGTGTGTCCAACTCATCTTCTGTTTTTCCCGTTTGGCTCATTCATGCTTTTTTGAATGGTTCTAATGAAGTTTCTGATGATCTTCTGGAAGAAGTGCTGACGCTGAAGGTAGGGGAGTTAGAACTGAGGCGTAAACTGCTTGAGCTCCATGAGAAGCGCCGTAGGCCTGTGGAAGTCGAACCCGTCCTGACGGTCCGGACCAGGTTTAATATAACGCCAAGGGATAATATCACCTCCCCGTTTAACAACAGACCTCATGAACAAACCCCCTTACTTTGGACCCTGTTGGACCGTCAGAGCGAGCTCTCAGGCCTTTGATTCTTGGAGTCACCCTTCCGAAGACTGAAGTGGACAGTTTCGATGGCTCCCCGAAGAATTACTTCACCTTTGTCAAAAATTTTGAAGGCAACATTGCAGTTAATTTAGTTTACGGGTGATCGAAGCTTTCATATTTGTTGCGTTATTGTCGTGGCTGGACGAAAGAGACAATTAAACATTGCACGCTCTTGCCGCATAAGTTGGGGCTTACGAAGGCTATAAGAAGTCTGCACCAACAGTTTGGCCGCCGACATGATATTATGCAGGCGGTAAGTAAAGAAGTTTTCATTGGTCCTAATTTAGTCGTTAGCGGTGTTGATGGTTTGCGTAGACTAGTCAGTCAGATGTTGGGTTGTAAGGCGACTCTGGCGCAGCTAGGTTACGGTGCAGAACTTGACGGCTCAAAAAACCTTATTACAGCAGTTGAGCGATTGCCTCATCACTTGCAAGAAAGGCGGTCAGAAGTTGCTGAGAGCACAATTGAGTGCAGAAGGGAACCTAACTTTAGCGACCTATTACATTTTATGAAGAAGCGGATGCCAGTCAGCGCTGGTCAGTATGGGCAGTTGGCCGCTCGCGCTGAAAGTAGATCAAGTTACCCAACGTCCTCTGGATTCTCTGGAGTCTAGTACTCAAGGTGCAACGTTGGAGTAGGTGTACCTTATGAGGGGGTGAGCTTGCAAAGTCCAGTCCATAAGGACAACAATGATACATCTGATTGTAGTTGGCTTAGCAGTATATCTTTGGAGCAACGCAAAGCAGTGTTAATGAACCTCGGACGCTGTTTTGTTTGTTTGAAAGCGAACCATGTAGCTAGGTCTTGTAGGATATAGATACGGTGTGGAACGTCGGGTTACGGCCGACGCCGTTATTCATTGGTTCATGAGGACAAGCCAGAACAAAGCGAGAAGGAGGCAAAGCCGTCCTTCTGCGGTGCCACGTCCAGTCAAAACGATTTGCGCCCAAGATTTGTCCCTAAAAGTTTTGTTAGCCCGAAAGCGTCTGTTACAACGTTTGTCATTTTGGATAATGGGTCTGGCGGTACGTTGCTCAATTAATCCAATGCAAGGGCAGTCGGTTCGCAGGGACTGCCCTGTCACATGATGTTCCGTTTTTCACACGTAACTTGTGCAACACTATGCGATGAAGTGCCAGTTGAGTTACAGTCCTCCAATCAGGAGCGTTCTGTTACGGCTGGTTCATTTTATACAGTGAAATAGCTGTCACAGACGCAGGCTGACGTCGTCCAACAATCTGAGATAGATGAGTGAACGCATAAGCTTAATTGGAAACGGCATAAGAATTCTAATAGGATGCGACGTCCCTGAGGTACACTAGTTATTGGAACAGAGACTGGGAAGTGGCAGTGAGCCTTATGCGATTAAGACCACTTTCGGCTGAAGTCTTAGAGGTCCGTGTCGTACCATACCCCGGAGTGAGCATTGTGTAAACCCCGTCGAATCACGTCAGGTCTCGTTGAATGGTTCAACCCGAAGTATGTGTGAGTTAGGTTTCAATGACGGAATCACTTCGGAGGACAAACAGATTCGTGTGGAGGGCAAACATGTATTAACTATGACTGAAAGCACTGCAGTATTTAAGGACGGTCACCATGAGATGGGCATGCCATGGAGGCAAGATAGTTGGGTAGTGCATAAAAATAAAGAGATGGCTGAGAAACACCTTGCTGTATTGAACAGAAGATTGATTCGAGACCCAAAGCCAAATGTTGGCGATTCCGCCGTGACACTAGAGCATATCATTATTGGCTACATAAGTAAGTGTGCTACGACTACAACAAGGAGATGGTACTTGCCAAACCATCCTGTACTCAACCGTGATAGACCCGGTAAGGTAGGTGTAATCTATGGTGGTGCCGCTGAACACCGAAGGGCGTCTCTCAACAAAACCTCACTCAAGTGTCCGGATTTGAATAACGGTTTGTTAGGAGTACTTTTACGTTTTCTCAAATACTCGGTGGCAATCTCCGCTGACATTGAGAAAACGTTCCTGCAAGTAAGAGTGTCATCTCGTTATCGGAGTGCACCAAGTTTTTTGGTGGAGTTCTGGTCCGTGTGAAGGACTGCCGGATACCTACGAGCTGAATGCCCATCCTTTTGAAGCGACGTCGTCACCACTACGTTCTAGTTCCGCACTACAAAAGGTAGCTGTGAATAATCGGAAGCATTTTCCACCAACGACGGCGATCACAGTGAAACGGAAGTTGTATTTTGATGACTGTGTGTTGTCATTCGACTCAATATCCAAGATCAAGGTTGTGGTAGGTGAACTACGAGCGATGATGCGGCTGTGTAGGTTTAGACACATAAAGTGGGTTTATAACTATAGTGAGACCAATGAACATCTATCCAATGAAGGAAACCCTGCTGACTGCCGGTTCGTACGCAATGCGTTCAGGCTAGTGGCTGCTTCATGATCATCGCTGGTAACGAGAACACGGGATAAATTGGGATGAACTCGAAGTTGGGCCGCCCAAGGTATATCATATTGATGTTCCTCAGTTCTGACAAAAAATCAGAAAACATACTGATAATCTTCATTGAGGTCCACGGCCGGCGGAAACATGGATCAAAAGTCACCGGAATCATAACCGTCCATGACACGGAGATAGAAGGGTAGCAAATGAACTGGTACGGCTGAGAATCGCTGTTTTCGTCGGAGAAATGGTACTGAATCGTTTGCTAACGATTCAAGTTCACAGCGAGTTACACTTAATCCGTTGATCCAAAAATGTCTCCCTCAATATCCAACGGCAGAGAAAGTAATCTGCCTCCGAAACGGTTAACGAGAAGGCGCTCACGAAAACTGGATTTAACACGGTACCAATTGAATCAATGTACATGAAAGCTAAATCCCTTACTCCGAATGTGAAAAATCATCAGAAAGTGAATAGTGTGCCCGTACAATAAATGTGACAACTATACACCGCCCACTAGTGGCTAACGATAAAACGGAGTTGAGTTCACTCAAACCAATGGTCATTGGTTGGGTCGGAGTAAAATGATTGTTTGCGCATCGATAAATGACAATAGCTATAATGATAGTATGTATTTTCGCAACGCGTTTGTGAGAAACATGCTCGGATGTGCGAGGTCATGACAGATAATTACATGCGATACAAAGCAACTAATGGATATAAAACGAGACAACATGAAACCTGTTGACAAATAAAGACGTTATCAGAGGGAAATTAGTAACAGTTCGCAACGTTCGATTTACACATAAGGATGGAAAATAGTTCGTATGTTCCACGGATTTAGCCCAAAAATTGAGAAGTTACATTAATTTATCTTTTACAAGCTTAAGTAAAGAGGACGTTTCAAATATTTCAAGGTCACGTCGGGAAACAAGTGCAAATGCATCTTCAAAGGATTTTGCCATTATTTGAGGAGACTTTGATCGGAAAAATGTTAAAATTATTCAGTCTGGACAAGAGAGGACGGAAAATTTCAAAATACGGCGAAGAATCGAGCAGATTCCTGCGCGAGACCGCGATTTCTGCTGGAAAACGTTGAAAAGTTGAAAGTCTCACTAATCGCTCAGCCAATATAGAGTTTTGGGTTCCCATTCACCGCGAAAATTTTCCTTGCCTTATATGTGCCCGTGGGAATAAGAAAAAGGGCGCAGTGTCGTGTGTCAAATGGGAAAATGTGAAGTAATCACATATAATATGAAGATTAATGTAAACGTCATATTTTTTGACAAAAACTTTACGAGATAGTAATATTTTTGCGTTTTTCCAATAAAGTAGGTAATATTGGCAAATTATTGTTACGGCCTTCTGCGATCATTGGGTAACCAGAAGCTACTTCTAGACTGTTCATCATGTGATAATTCAAATTTTTCCGAAATCTTGGCGCCGGTTTGTTTTTATAGAGTTAGTGGTTAAGCAAGGATCTATATTTCATGGCACATAGTGTTTACTAGGTGGTTAACGAGGACGGTTACGAGGCAGGAAAGACAACACGATATGAATTGAGGTTCCGGTGGGTTTATTATGTATTTTCACGTCAGTTTATTTTATAGTGTCAATGTTTAAAGCAGAATAAATATTTCATAGTACGCAACAGTTACTACGGGTTAATGGGGAGGGTTTGAGGCAGGGGAGAAAACGCACGGTATTAATTGATGTTATAATGATATTATATAAGGCGAACGAGGGAGTTTTTTAAGTTTTCTGTGGAGAGTTTTTCTGTTTTGGTCAAGTGAACAGTCAATACTGGTTACCCCTAGTTATAGCCTGATTGCTTATCAAGGTGAACAGGTTATTACGAATGGTCCTATATATATGTGGAAAAGTGTATGTGTGATATATAGTCCTTTTTGTTTTTGTTTTTGTTTAAGTACAACTGTGATCAAGTAACGCACATGAATAAAATGATGTGGTTTCGTGAGTGTGTACTGAACCAAATGTTAGGTAGGGTGTGAGTAATCGGTGGATAAGCAGTAAACAGTTGCAGACAAGCTGTTTCAAATGGGACTCTGCTAGTAAAAACAGACACATACGTTTATCCTGCTGACGGCTAAACGTTACCTGGACAACATTCAAAATGGTCATCAGAAGATACACAAAGTTTGATGATGTAAAAAACTGTCCAGACCCTTCTTAAAATGTTGAATGCTGTTACTGGATCTGATTTCATTCGGAAGTCTATTCTAAAGATAGGAATATTTTACAATAGAGAAGTTGGCTCGTATCTTTTTGCGAGCTAACAGAGTTGGCAAGGTGAAACCTTTATTTCGTAGACCATATGAGGAGCTGTGTTGGAAATGAACAGCAAACGCTGTGATGATGGCGTCCGAGTGTGTCAGTTTATACAGAAGTGTAAGATTCAACTTCAGTCTTCGTAACCGAAGTGGGTAAATGCCAAGTGTTTGACAACGTTCACCATAGGTGACTGACGATGAATATCCCATTAAGCTTCCGGTAAATGGGCGCTGGAGATTTTCTAACACAAACCTATCGGAGTTGCGTAGATGTCAATAAGTGAAGGTGTAATACTCAAGGTGATGTCGAGCACACATTTTGAAAACAGCCACCATCGCCTCCGGTAGACCGAATTTTTTTTGATACAGCCTATTGTTCTTTTAGTTTTCGCTACCTGAAAGCGTACTTGCACAGAAAATTTGAAGGAGTTTGAATACTACACTCCTAGATCTCGAACGGATGTGACGGTGTCAATATGATGACCATCTAGTGTGACAGACCCAATGAGTATTTGACTACCATAGGTGATAATGTACGATTTGTTTACTGAAAAAGTCATGAGCAATGTTTTGCACCACGACTCCAATTACGCTGAGTGATGTCGTACAGTTTGTAGACATGAGGCGAGGTTGCCGGGCTGGCGGAATGTGCGAACGGTTTTGATATCGTCAGCAAACGGAAAGGGTTTGCCATGCTTAGCAACATCGCATACGTCATTTGTTTACACAAGGAAGAACAGTGGTCCCAGAATGCTTTCTTGAATTACCCCACTAGTCATTGGTTTTGGCATTGAGCAGTACTCTCCGATTTTGACAGTTTGGGTTCGGCCTCCAAGATATGACGAAATCCAGCTGTACAAGGAATCGTGTATGCCAAGAGATGCTATTTTGATAAGCAGGCGCTGGTGGAGCACAAGATCAAAGGCCTTTTGCATGTCTAGAAGCATGACAATAACTGTATTTCTTGCACCGGCAGATACCAATATAGAGCTTAAAAATTCCAATTGACATGTCATGCAAGAGCGCTTACTAAGGAAGCCGTGCTGCGAAGGGTTTATAAGGTTTTGCGACCTTAATAGTTCGACGATGAGCGCTTTTATTATTATCGCAAACAATCTTGAGCGGATTGGTATGTGGTTTATTGGACGATAGTTACTAATTTCCTGTTTTGGACCACTTTTGTAACGGGGCATTAAGATTGACTTTTTCCACTGGGAAGGGAAAGTGCCGGATAGGAGTGATAGCGTGAACAAATTTAGCGAGAGGATGGGTACATTCTCACATCCTTGCTTGATGACGACTGGTGGGATACCATCTGGTCCTTGCTCGATTGTGGGTTTAACGGCAACCAGCTGTGAGCGGATATTTCTGCCATCTGTCGAAGTAGTGAACAGAGCTTTTGTTGTTTTCGACGGAATAGCGGGTAGTTCTGTGCTCTCCACGCTAAAAGCAACAGCAAAATGCGAGTTAAAGAGTTCACATTTTTCAACTGAGTCATCAACAACCGTATTATCTTTGAGATGATAACGTTTACAGGAGGGTCTCATGGAATTTCTCCGTCTCATCAGTTTCATTAGTTTCATGCTCCTTAGCTCACTGCTAAGCGCGAGGTTTTCCTCGTCTTCATAATGAAGTTTCGTTCTGTATTCTATGTGTTCAAACATACTGCTCATTTGCATCGCTAGGGAAAAGCCCAGTGTTCTTCTGTGCATCGACTTGAGTGATTCAAGTTTGACAGTCTCTTTCGCAGTAAAGATTCTATCTCGTACATATGAATCAACGCGTTTTGACTTTATGGGGGCCAGAATATCGATACCAAAGTGATGTGTTTAATAAATTCCTCGGTTGCTAACTTTGGGTCTGATGTAAGAAAGGACGCATTCCAATTTATGGATTGTAGTAAGGAAGAGAATGTGCTCCAATCGATGTACTTGATCGGACGGTAGAATACAACTGTGGGTTTCATAACTGTACTGTGGTCAATCTGAAACTTGATGATATTATGGTCACTTCCTGGAAATTCTTCCAAGACGGATATTCTTACGGAAGAGATATCTGTAGTGCATATGAGATCCAAAATATGTTTCTGTCTGGTGGGCGCTAAGACATGCTGGTTCCATCCATTCAGTTAAAGGCATGAGAGAGAATCAGCTTGCTTTGCAGGAGTTGTGAATGAGGTCAAGGAGACATTAGACATATTAAATTCACCACCTATTAATTTGTATGCGCATGGTATCTTTGATACATGACTTATCACCTCCACAAGGTCAGTCAAATCACTGCTAGTGGCATTAGGCGGTTGGTAAATACATCCAATAAGTAGGTCGCGAGAACCCGCAGAGACCAGTAACCACAACCAGTCCTCGATTTTATTATAACTAGGTTCGTCAGGTGTGACTGCGGAAAAATGCTCTTTTGGGTAGATGATTCATCCATCGCCCTGTCCTGTGGGACAATCCCTGCGAAGTAAATTATATCCCATGAGGCTTCATCGTGTGTCTGGATTATCAGGGGAGCACCAAGTCTCAGTGACGATAATGATAGGGAGATTAGACAAAAAGGCAAAAGATTTAGAGATGTGCGTCTTACTTACAAAGGACCTTACATTTATGAGTAATAGATCAATGGAATTGATTCTATCAGACACACCACTCAAGCTGCTAAAGAACTGCATGACAGATGTGGCAATAGGTTGCGAAATATCCTGCGGAGATGTCCGGTCCAAGGGATATACCAACTTTCCACCCAGATTATAGTGGATGAGTTACTCTTGGAAAAATATGGCAGAATAATGTCTTATTTTGGCATTTAGAAATGTGCGAGACTCGGGCTCAATAAGAGTAAGTGAAACGGTTACAGTAGCTGATGTAAGGATGAAAATAGTTAGTACCGTTTATTCTTAGGGAAAATAATGAAACCTAGGACCACCCCTCAATGCTAGTCAGACGAAGCACAGCAGCCTCAAAATGGTGCAGCAGACCCTAACAAAATCAACAATAGTGAGCAACAAAGTTGGTCGTTATCCGTCATATATGTGAGCATTGATTCGCGTACACATGGCACGCTACATTCAAGCATGATCGACAAGCCATAAACAAAACAATACGCACGTTATTAATGGTAGAGTGGGACGTTATACACATGTTTACACCACACCGCAGGTAGAAACAACCATGGGACACCGTAGACAGTTTCTCACCTGAAATACCATCAGGGAAACAGGGTGAACATATAATCCAGATGTAAACCTAACCCACAAACATGGTGACAACGTTCATCAGAAATAACTTTGATATTCAGTGTGCAATGTAACGCAAACGCAACATGTTCGGAAACTACAAGTTCAATTTTACTCCCCAAAACACGCGGAATTGAGCATTTCAGCAAAATGGGGATGTGTTCCATCATAAAACTTCCGACGGAAGCGTTTTCAGGACGCCAAATCGATTACAAAAGGCAACGTGATGCTTCTATCGAGAAGAAAGCGGAACACTCTCATCAACAAACTTGCGTATACGAACACGTTTTAGATAAAGCCTATTTCGTTCGTCGGAACACAACTATTATTATAATCGACGAAATCTGGGGAGCTGCCCCGTAATATATATTTTCATATTCCATTAAAATTCGAAACATCTCTTCTGCGCCTTAATGGCCGTTTCCAACACTTTTAGGCCTTGGGGCACCATACGGCCAGAAGGGGTATGATATGGGTACGCCACAGAAGCGACGCACATTTACTCTAGGAACCACGTCGTAAGCTCGCCTATTCTTGCAGCTGTTATCAGAAGCGTGCTGCGTGGTCGCACGAATCTAAGGGGTTCTGACCCCAGAGGATTATAAACACCTGGTTGAGGCCTTATAGTAAGAGTATGATAGAAGAGATAAAGGGGATCTCGACTTGTTCGTCCAGAATTTCCAGGTCAAGCGAAGGAGGTTTCACGACCGATGGGAACCTCTTGTGCCCTCGTTGGACAAGGAGGAGCCACATGGTTCCCGGTAATATCTCCCGCCACTTTTTTCCCCAGAAACACCGAAGCGGACTAAAACCGGACGAGAACGGTAAACTCAAACGTTTGGAGCCTTCCAAACATGGATGAAGTAGGGCAGTGGGTTGAAGTTAATAACCCCGCAGTCGTTGCCCTTTTTGAGACATGGTTATCAGAGGACGCTGAAGTCGCCCACCCCGGATACCTTCTCTTCCTTTCGGAACGCCCTAGTGTTAGTGGTCGGAAAGCGAGATGGGTTATACTTCTTATTCAAGCATCATTACAATTACTGCCGTGCTAGCCAGAGACGACGCTGACGTTACATTCGGAGGACTGTGATGTAAGATGAAGCTAACATCGAACAGCTCCAACATGCTTGGTATTATATATCGCTCCCTCGGATTGTTTTCAGTCCACCCGCTAGACGATCTGAGGGGTTTTGGGCCGACGAACCGCTGCCTCATAGTGAGAAACTTCAACGTACTTAGCATCAGTCGGAGAACATAAGTATGCACTGTCCATTCGGACAGTTTTTCTGAGGCACTGCTTAGAGTGAGCTGCCCTTGTATCAGCAAGTGGGAGCTTCCACGCTGTTGCAGCCCGGACGCCGCTCCAACTTGGGCTTGGAGCGCTCCGCATCAGAATCTAGCATCAATCGCGTGGATATTTCACCTTTAGTAAAGGGCAGTGACCATGATTTACTGGACAGGCGGTGGGCAAAGGGAGAACTGGGCGCAACATCCACTCAAGTTCGACATAATATCCGGAGAATTCCATTCGACGAAACGAGGGATGCCGCGCGCACCTACGACTAGGGCCGCAGCACGATCACTGTTGATGTGCACTGGCACAAAATTGAAGACAACCCGCTAGCCATCACAGAACGGTTTGCATCGATGTCTGGTTGCCCTCCCCACAGTTGCTCGATGTAGAATTGCATGTCATCCACAGGAGCAGACACCAGCGGTGGATAAGCTGCCTGGCTGGTCAGGATTTCTATGATGCGCACCTAAAAGCACGGAATTAATAACATGAGTCCAGGGAAGCATCACCAGTGGGAGGAAAGACTGGCCACGGAATTGTCAACAACAAATAAGAGGATGTGGGCGTACATTCGTCGATGGGCCGGAGCCAAGGCGCAAATTTCGACGCTGGTGGATTAGCATAAGAGAAGGTTGTCGAGGACTTAGATATGGCTCAGCCAATGGCTCGGCAATACTCTTCGGTCTACTCTTAGGATAACACACAGTCTTCCATGCTCGACGGTGCTGGACTATTATCGAGATGCTATTCAGACTTGATGAAGTGGGACGCGAACTGGAGTTAATTAATTCCAATGAGTTTCCCTTCCCGAGCAACCTCCACCCTTTGTTGTTACGTGAAACGCCGGTGGAATTATCCACGCCTCTGACGGACATGTGTCAGCAGTCTCTGAGCGGGGGCAAACTACCGGATGAGCGGACAAAAACAGTCGGTGCGTCCATGTATTAGGAGGGAGAACGGTCGGAAGCTGTCAACTGCTGACCAGTATACCTAACTTGCACACATGACCAAGCGATGGAAACGTTGATAGTCCGTCGTCTTCAGGAGCATATGGACCGCTTCTCGATCGTCAGCGACAGGCAACACGGATTCCGTAGTAGGCGGCCCTGCCTGACAAATTTCCCGCTTACCGCGGTTGCGGAGGCCTGCCTTCACCTTCTCACACGACATGAAACCATAGAGGACAGTTTATCTGTGGTGAGGATACTGTAATATTACAAAAGGGCTCCAAAACGCTATCAGCGTGCACAGTTCAATAGGGCTTGCCCCTAAACCCACGAAAATGCTGCTTTATGCACCTCGGAAATGTCAGGGATGACAACGTATGCCATGCTGGAGATCACATGTTGACACAGTGTAATACCGGATGAGACCTCGGGTTGCTGGCTCCATACACCTTCAAAACACAGGCTAACACTACTCAGCCATATGCTAAAGCGGTGGAAGTGCCCTGAGCTATTTGCCGGTCTTTTGCTAAGGTGTTCAGTGAGACTGTTTCTTTACCCTTCTCGTCTCATATTCGTCCAAGACTGGATTAGGGTTATGTCGCAGTGGTCCCATGTATATGAATTGAAAATCTCAACTTGAATGCGTACAGACCGCAGCCACGCGTATGGCTGCTGCGGTGAGAGGCCCACCCTATAACCGAGAGCTAATGTATCTGAACATGCGCCTTCATAGTCACCGACGACTCCGCGATGACCTTAGTGTGATACGCCACATTTCGCGAGGTGATATGGTCCGGGAACTCAGAACAGATTTCACCATTTGCAATTAGCACAGATTCCATGGCCATCCTCTCGCGATCTTCAAGCAGATAACCGGACGACTTCACTCTGTATTTTGACTAGGTCGACGGGCGGTTAATAGTTTGAGTGTTCTATCACCGCACGTGGTACAAGGCTGCGTGTAATCGGTAGAACATGAATGTCTCCGTTATCTTTTAGTTAAAAAATAAGTCGTAGCCATTAAAGTTGTTGAAAATTTGTGAAATGTTGCAGAATCTAAAATCTTGAAAATCTGTTCCCTAGAGATTTCTTTGTTTCAATCTTCCGAGGACGTAAACAAGAAATGTGCGGTTGTTTAATGACATAGGGATTAATGGAAAAATGGCGCAGGGTCGCATTCTACGTTGTTTCGGAAATATGGAAGTAAAATATAATGAAAATCGACGTCATGGACGTGGAAACACATGCTTCTATTCAAAATTCGCAGTGATTAAGCAGAAAAGCGTGACTATAATTTCGACAATGGAACTGTTGTTGAAATACGAGTACTGTGCTTTTTATAATACTACAAACGTGAGAGCCGCCTATAATCTACTTCAACGTAGAGCAATTCACCATGCTTCACCACTCGTTGGTGCCATTTTCGTTAACTTTTCCATGAAATCAGGATGTACGCTGAAATGGAAACAAGGTGATCTGCTGAAAAGATGATATTAACGAACACTCCCAGCTGGAAAGACTACAATATATATAACGGTAATTTTGCAGTTCTCCGGTATGGTGCTTCGAGACCAAAGCGACTTGAAAACGGCCATTTAGGCGCGAAAAGAGATTTTTCAAAATTTTCAGGAAATATTAAAACGCGTATTACGGGACAAATATACACAGCTTGTTGAGTATAATAGTTGCGCTGCAATGAGAAAAATCATCTATACCTAAAAATTGTCCATATTTGCACTTTTGTTGGAAGAAATGCGTCGACAATTTTTTCGACAGAGGCATCATGTTGGCTTTCCTCATCGATTCTATGTCCTGAAAATGCTTCCGTCGGAATTTCCGTGGTGGAATACATAACCTCTGAGGCAGAAACGCTCAATTCCGCGTGGTTTTGTGGATACTACTGAATTTGTGATCCTCCACCACGTTGCGTTTACATTGCGTTGTACACGAAATATCACAGTAATTCCTAATGAAGGCTATGCCGCCACGGTCGCTGGTTAATTATCCGCTTGAATTATATGTTCGGCTTGGTTCCTTTATAGTATATCCAGTGGAAAAGGGTCTACGTTTTCACCTGGCTGTTTCTACCTACGGTGTGGTGTGAACATGGGTAACACGTCCAACTCTATCATTAACAACGTGCGTATTGTTTTGTTTATTGCTTATTGACTATTCCTTAATATAGCTTGCCCCGTATGCGCGAGTCAATGCTCATTTATCTGACAGATAATGACCAATTTTGGTATTCATTATTTATCCGACGAAGACATTGATTCTTACTTCTACCACTTCAGCTACAACCTCCTATCTTCGTATCATGGACGATTACGATTTCGACGACAGTTGATCTATGGTTTCGCCGGTCACAGACTTCACTGACGGCTGCCAGTATGTCATCTCATTTTTGACCAGGACTGAAGGAGATCATTGCAACTTATGCCCAGTGGTCTAAATACGCGTATATTTTGAATTCTCCCTATTTCTGCTTATCAACTTTGATCACAGGTTAAGTGAACTGGGTGGAGCAGCTACTAGTGTCAACGCATATAACCTACCTAGACGTTGATCATAGCTTAAGTGGCCTGCACGGAGCAGCTACCAATGTTGACGCACGCCGCCCACTTAGGCGTTGATCATAGCGTAAGTGAACGGGACGGAGTGGCTACCAGTTTGACCGTATATCACATGAAGTCTTCATCATCATACCGTTCATCGCAAGTGATATCTGCAAGAAATTTGTAAACGCACATATGAATGGACTTACTTTCTGTAGTTATATCAACAGGATAATCGCTCCAGGTGATGTTGATTCGCACTTTCCTCGGCCCGTGTGAAAACGTCACACTGTAAGCTGATCGGTCTAAGTCAACATCCGTCGTGGGTGGTGTATGCACTCCACTATCACTGGGGAAGTGCGAAAAACGGCTGAAGTAGATGGAATTGACAAAAATAAGGATTGGAAACGTGCACTTACCAGGCGACTGAGGTTGAAGGTGATTGCGACATAATGGACAATCGTTTATGCCTGCCATTTGGATATATTTGGAGTGAAAAATCAGCCGATCGATATCACAGCATTAACCGTCCATCTTTACCAGGTCGCCGCAGTGTCCACATGGCAGTCCTGATGTAGGCTTCTTCGCTCGCCTCGGTTGCATAACACTTGTAGTTGAACCCGTCGGGAAGTCGTATAGAGGTAAGCCAGTATTAGCACGCTCCACTATCTTACTGGTAAAAGCAGTGATGGTTTTCGAGCAAGCCGCCGCCACGCGGCTGATGCAGTCATGCAGTTTTTCAAATGCACGATTAAGCGCTTTATAGTGGCGGTTGAAATTGGCTGCAGCAAGCGGTCGAAGCTGCCGGCTTACCAACTGCCGAATTGTCAAATTGTACTCTGCAAGCCACCGCTCATGAATGGAGACATCACCTTTGTGAAGGAAAATGAACACTACAGAACACCGACAGAATGTGAATGCACGGAAGCCACATTATACGGTAAAAAAGTGCACTCACATGTGCCGTGTACCAGTCAACCTCCACAACCTCACGACGGTCACACCCATAGGTCGTTTGTATTTCATACCCGCGTAGCAGCCACTCACTCTGGTTCCATATTTTCTGAATGGTGATGACTAGGAAGTCTCTTGGGTGCGTTTTCTTCTTCAACCATCCGTTCGCGTTCACCAGCCTATTATTCGTTCGATCGCCGAGGCGGACAACATCGCATTGAGCATGGATGGCCCACTTCGGCTTGGTGTACAGCCAATTACACAGCAAATAATTCAGAAACTTCTTGTCCGTTCGGCCGATGTTGTACAGATCACGTTTAAACCAACGGTTAACAGTGCAACTTACTCCTCCTCATTTTCGGCCGTAGCCATTCGGTGGGAAAAAAAACGACTGTGAGAAGAGGGTCTTACAACAAATATAACGGCAAGTTCTGCCCACTTACATGTTTACATACGGCATCGCCTACATGAAAGTAACATAGCAGGATGTTGCAGCCGAACAATATATGGGCTGCCCTCATCTGCCCAGCTATCCTACGCAGGACAAATGTTTTCAACACAATCGGCTCGCCCATCATTTCCAGAAAAATTTCGAAGTCTACGTAGTGAAGCATACTTCTCAATACGAACGTACTCGTACATCACGGGTCGGCCATGTCCCACACCGTTTGTCACTAGGAACTGATATAACTTCCAACCTCGAACGTATGAGGAAATATACAATGACATACCTGTGCCTGTTTGTCCCGTGAGTTGAACCCACACTCACAACATGTAGAAAACGTCGGAACAGTTCAATCTGCATTCCCTGGGCGAAGCAGATATGCGTATATCGGTTGCCTTCATCCCTCAGAGTGCGCACCACACCTATAGCACTAATCACCGACAACACTTCATCAAGGTTATCTAACATACAGTGACCAAACTTACGCAACAAACTTACTTGACACTGCAGGCTCCAACTCGCGGCGGATGTTTCCACGGCCAGCGGTTATGATAAACTTCCCGTAAATATCCCCTACCTAGTGTTTAGGGTCGGCAGTTTGTGTATTGTACTGGAACAGACCCTGCATTCGTTCGATTCACTGACGGTGAAACCACGATTCGTAGGATGAGACTCGTATATCAAACGATTGAGAGGGTGGTTGTGCTCCAACTCGAAAGAGCTCACAACCAGTCACGCATCCCCTCGGACCACATGAAATTGTGATCTGCAACATGTGTCGCGAGAACCGGTTCGTTAAATCTAACAGCAGTTAACCCACTAGACACGTCGCACACCCATGCATACAATCCTAAGCCATTTGTACTTCGTACATCGATAATAACGCTACGCGCTTTTCAGGAAACCACGTCATCTTACCATATCGTACTTCAAGGCAGTTTTTGACCTAAGGTTCCTCCCACGAACATAAACAACGCCCACCTCGTCCATGTACCTCTGAAGACTCCTGAGAGTGTGAGAAGGTGCGAAATTCGTGTTCCTTAAACATTGCCTTGAAAATAGCAACATAATCCATTTCCAACAAATAAAAAATGAACAACTGAAAGTGAAATAAAAAACAAACGGAAAAAGTTGAAAAGTACATTAAAAATAACCCCAGCATTCATACGATATTATTCGCACACGCAATCGACCACAACAACAGCAGCCGTACCAGTTTTCGAAAATTAATTGCGATAAATTGGTTTTTAATTAATGGTCACTTAAAACAAACATATATGAAGTCATGACGCAGGTTTCGACGATTCCAATTTCTACATCAGTTACCAAGCCATTAGAACGATATATTCATGAAAATAATTTTCCCGAACACGACAGCACAGGAACTCACGTTCTACGACTAGCATTTATGTGGTACAAGCACCCAATGATGTGGTTTTCTGGCGGCTCACAAAGGCATAAATGGTGGCGCGCTGGAAGCAGGGGATAGTGTACCACATGTTCCTGAGCAGGCCGGTTGACCGCGTCTATGCACAGGGCTGAGGAAGATGACCAACCAAAGCCCGAGGTTAGCATTCAGTGAGTGTGAGGTCACTTCCGATTGGTGGTCTGTTTCCGGACCGCGGGGCCCCCTATACCCATGGACAAAGACACGATGTGAACTGAACCACCTTCGGTATCTGTGTTGCGTTGATACAGTTCCTCGTTGACTTGTGACTTTCCTTCTTTTTATGAAGTTGGCCTTATTGTGCTTTGACTACGAAAGTTGGACATTCTGTTTATTGTCGTTTGTCACTTGTGTTTTTAGACTTTTCGGAAGCGTTCAATGAGGTCGATCAAAATATGCTATTGGGCAAATTGGATGATATGGGCTTATGCACTGAGATTTGTTTTTGGCTCAAAAAAACCTATCCTGTCGGACATACACGATTAGAGTTAACGGTGAGCTATCCAGGCAGTTCAACGCTACAACTTGTGTACCGCGAGGCTCCATACTGGGTCCCTTATTATTCTTAGTCTGTGTTTACGATCGCTCAGGTGTGAGTAACTCCCCCGTCGTGATGTATGCTGACGATACGAAACTGTGGCGTGTCTTACATAGCGTCGAAGACGCAGAAGACTTTCAAAGAGACCTAGGTGCCCTGCATTTGTGGTGCGTGGAAAATCGACTGTCCTTCAAGACGGCCAAGTCAAAGACTACGCACGTTCGCCATCACAGCACTAGAACATAGTGCATCGGTGGTGCTACCCTAGCCACTGTCTACCAGGAGCAGGACCTAGGTGCCGTCGATACCTCAGGCCTCTCTCCTAGTACTAACACTATGCTGTCGGTAAAGAAAGCTAGCAACAGGTGAGCTTTGCTTAGTAGGATCCTTGGGAATTTTCCAACAGACAGATCCTCACGTATCTACAATACACTGGCAAGGCCACTGCTGGGAGTCAACCTTCAAACATGTGCGCCATACTGGAAGAAAGATGTCACTGCTCTAGAGGCAATCCAGACACGGGCCACTAAGCGGGTTGATGATCTATTTTCCTTGCCGTATGAAGACCGTCTCTCGGAGCTGGAACTATTCCCCCTAGCCTACAGACGTCTGGAGGGTGATCTTATATTAACATACGAAATCTTATGCTCTCCGAGTCACCCTAACAAAAATCTCTTTTGGTTTTGGTTTTTGGTTGTTTACGTATAGTAGTTAACTATTGACTAATCGTATACTACTCTATTAGTGTCGCGTGGCATATCATTTAGGTGCTGCCATAGCTAACTCCTGGTTGCAGCGACTCGCCATTGTTGCAAAATGGTCAAACGACCCATTTGCACCATGTGCACTAAGCTTGTCCGCGTAAGGGACCATGCACTGCAATGTTTTGGCTGCAACACATGGTTTCATATTTCTTGCCTTGGCGTTTCTCCAGAGCTGTACCACGCACTCAGTGCAGCAAATCTAGAATGCGTTCAACGTAACTGCGATAGCTGTCGTCTCTCTGGGAAACTACTCACCGGCCAAGCAAGCACCACCTGCACTGCGACAGCTGCAGCTGTTGATTCAGTCTGCAATCGATCCATAATTCACAACACTGCCGCCAACGCTAGCGAACACCACCCTGTTCAGTATGTGACAGCACTAAGTGAACGCAAGCAAAGTGACAAAAAAAGACTCTGTGCGCCAGCAGTGGCCGGTACTCAGGGACCCTCACGTTCTATTGGCACTGGCATGCCTGTTATAAAAGCCAAACACTCTGCTGCCCGCTCAGACTCCGTCGTAGTGCAGGATCTTCCGGAGTGCCTCGACTCGTCGCTCCAACTTCGCGACGAACACGACCGCGAACTTTGGCGCGCCCTGTGTGTTCAACTGCAGATCACACCTCAATGCCTTGTCTCGATAACTCGTCTTGTAAGGAAACCTGACTCACCACATGTCAACAAACCGAGGTTGGCACGGATTTCCCTTACAAGCCCGGCGGAAACCGAGAAGGTCCTCCTGGCAGCCTTCAAACTGCGCTCCTTTGGCGGAGCCTCAATCTTTCCCGACTTACCTTGGATCGAGCGACAACGAAGACAACAAGCAATGAAAAATGCGGTCGCTGTCGACCGCTCCCGCAACATTATTATCAGAAATGTGCCTGATACATGTGGGGACGACACCGCGCATGATATCGACCAATGGAAATTTCTTTCGACGGCCCTAAGGCTAGAAAATTTACTTCTGCAAAACATTACGCGTATCCCGCGCACTAGCCCGACCCCCGCTGATGCTCTACCACGGCTTTTGAAAATCACCGTGACTGCTCCTGAGAAAGCGGCATACATACTTGAACGTTTCCGTCACGGGCGCCATCGAATCCCAGGAGGCGTAACCTTCCACCCCGACCGCTCCAAAGAAGAACGCGAGAAGTTGCAAGCTGACTACCTAGCACGGGCTGCTCGATTAATCGTTCCCTTAGTGGACCTGAATTCTCAAAAAAACGTCCACCAGCCGGCTCAGTCAGAGTCAGCGACAACCCTGCGGATGCGCCCAGCATCCCACGAAAAACCCAGTCTTCTTCCGGCTCCGGTAACATGCACTCATTCAGAGTTAATTCTGTCAAATGTGCCTATACCAACGCCCAAAGTCTGATCAGCAAACCTAGTGAAATCCCTGCGCTTTGCCTCAAGAACGACTTCTCTATCGTCGGAATTACCGAATCATGGCCCTCACCGAATCACCTTGACACCGAGCTCGACATTGCAGACATGCTGCTTTTCCGGAACCATAGACCAATGGGCAGAGGAGGTGGTGTGACCCTTTACATCCGCAACTCCCTCCCGGCCACCTCCGTGTCCCACCCCATACTCACAGCTGTCCCTGAATATGTCTGGTGCTCCGTTGAACTATCCAAGTCCGACGGATTATTAGTTGG
>LUCH01000260.1:0-12146 GCA_013368495.1 Paragonimus heterotremus | reverse complement strand
TCTTCTCGGTTCGGGTGTGCAAAGTCTGGAACTCCCTGCCGGAACATATCGTGAACGCCACGTCAGTCGCTGCGTTCAAATTTCATCTGTATCGCTACTCCAACACTTAATCCAAATCCCAGCATACTATTCTGTACACAGCCACGTATGTATGTTGAATAGTTCACACCTTATATGAATGTGCACCTGGCCGTAGAATTGCGTGTTCAATCATAGTAGGAGTGCATTTATCAGCTGTTTGTTTCTATTTATCCCCCGTTGTAGCCCTTGATACAACCAAGAAAGTTGCGGCGTGCAACTACCCCTCTGGTACAGAGATTCCTCGCTCAGAGAAACGGAACCATCAAAAGCCGTGGCATTCTACTTCCGTCTGTCACCCATTGAACCCATTGACTCACTTGAATATTACAATAGTTAACGCCTTGCTTATTGCTGTGTCCAGCCACTCAGTGAAGAGGCTCACACTGTCGGCAACTCCTGCCCTTTTAGTAATGAACGATGGACAATGAACAACCACGTGGGATACTTTTAAACTTCCGACTCCACGCGAATCTAAATCCGTTCCATTAAACGCGGGTTTTTCGATCCTTGGCGGTGTTTGGACGATTGTGGTTCTTGTGAATGATTCCACGATTTCGCTAGTGTTTCTGTGGGAATTTATCTGAATTTGTGTATTATACTTTATGTAACATGTCAACGACTGAAAATGCTTCGACCAGAGCACACGTAAGTCAGGGAGTAAAGATAAATCGAATGATTCGCACATTTTCAATCTGCCGTAGTTTGCTTAATGGCTGTAGGCGTGTTTCAGAGTTCATTTTCTTGCCTACTTGGTTGCGTTTCCTTGACAACCGTAAGAATAAGGGTTCTAACAGAAAGACTAGGTATTTGACAAGCTGAGGGATAGACAGTCAAATTCGACTATGTAGTCTTGTTACATATCTAACTACGTAAAAATATTAGAGAAGTATAACGACATAAGGTAGACAGAAACAAATGAGAAAACAAGTGAAACGTGAAGAGAATTAAACCATTCACTGAAAAGGTAAGGCTTGTGGGATTACGTTTATAACAACGTAAAACGAAGAAGTCATGATGTTGAGACGAACGGTGTCGCCGCATAACTTCGACGCTTACTGTGGGGGATAAAACAGAAAGTTGAAAGATCGTTAGTGTACGGAGCTAGACTGTCCTAGTAAACACTCAAACCAAAAGTGGGATGTGTGGAACGACGCACGGAAACTTCTGGTTATCAAGGTAACAGGTTAAATCAAACAACATGTGTGCCTTCACACTACAATAGGGAGCACACCAAATATTTGATGGATACAGAAAACTGTGAGAGTTAATCGCCGTTTGTTCATTGAGGACAAGAGATGCAAATTGATGGGGATTCCCATCAATTTGCAGGTACGGGTCGCTTGGCGGTGTATGCTCAAATCATATGATCCATTGCAGAGTTCATCCGGCGTTAGGTACAGTTACTGCAGATGGCTAAAGTGATTTAATACTTCATACGTTGCCCTGTTTAAAACAGGTCCTATGAGTCCCAGTGGTAGAATGAAATAGTGCGTACAGGATAGTTAGAAAAGCACCTCCTGGTTTTGAATAAACTATATATGGATGTACCGAAATACAGTACATATTACAAACAATGTAGGTGATAATCTGTTGTATTTGACGTCTTGCAATATAAGCGATCTCATACGCTTTGAACAGTTTACTTCGCTCAGACTATGAACATTTGGTAGTTCCATCAACTAAATATTCACTCATTATTTTGGCTAGTGTACAGGCTGTTCTTTTGTGCATACTATGTCGTTCAAGGACATGGCTTGTCGAAATCATAAATGGATGTGACAGCTGGGAATTGAGGGAGATTGCGTGTTGTTCACACCAGAATATACGGAATAACTCCTTATTCCGGCCTTTCCGGTCTTAGATGATCAGTGGGCATCGATTTCTTACGTTTAAACCTTTCAGTGGTGGGAACTTTTCGTTACACTCAATCACTGATGGGACCAATGCATTGGATTCTTCTTGAGAACGTCTTGACGTGGGTGCATGTTCAAGTCATAGGGAGACCAGTGTGTCTATTCCGGAGACATGTATGCTACTAAGAGCAGTTGAACTTTAATGCTCGCCTCTTCCGTTGCTTTCTTCACATTATATCGTAAGAATACTTTGGTGAATTAAAACTTGCGCAGGATTAGTAAGGGCCCCACGGACTCAAAAAAGAAAAAAATTCATCAAGTGTCTTGTCTAAGTTAAACACTGTGGAGAATTAGATGATCTTGTCGTCGATACACGCTCATCTTACAACTGTGCTCACCTTGACTGCTGTAGCCACACACTGCCACCCTCTCGTTATATCTGACGGCACGGACACAAGCGGAGGTTACATGGACCGTAGTAAATTATGTTATGTGTTTACTGCACCCACGCTCAAACCATAGACACCTTTCAAGGGTATTGGAAATACAAGACTGATTCACACGTTTCATGCAGCAGAAAACTACATGCCACATGGCGATAACTCGAAAAACTTTTAATTTTGAATCGTCACGGTATGAGGAGAAAAGAAATGAATGCCATATTCAGTCTAAACTATCCCCCGTTTTGTCAACCTGCTCTCCCAACACAGATCCTTCCATCACACTGTACGCATGGCGCACGATGGTCAACTCTAACGTTACTTCGTTTACTTCAGTCAAAAGAGAATATTTCTTGACGCTTCCGATGTTCGGAAGTTGTCATAGGTTACGCACAAACTATGAAAACTAGTTTCTTTGTGTGCATCGTTTTCAAATGCAGTATTCCGTCCAGTGTGGTATTTCATATGTGGGCAAAACTACTGTTTAAGGGCATTTATTTGATTATAAACGACCTTTGTTTTTTAACATATTGTCTTTAACTCCTGAACGACATGAAATGCGACACTCGTGCTTTTATAGCAACTACTTCTAAGAACCCATGCGATCTGTAACCCTTTTATACACATTAGTCTACACTTGAAGGATCCGAGATCCTTGAAACCACCAGGTGCTTCTTGGATGCTGTCTCCCACGTATGTTTTTGGGATGAAAAAATGCCGGACTTATGTCCGACTCCAATCCAGGTAAAGAACGCTGTCTGTACATGCACACTTTAAACTCAGAATGGGTACTCTGATCCTAGTATTTTGTCCTTTCTTCACGGGAATACCTGTACGATGGGGGAAGCTCCAGAGAGCATGTCTGGTAACCAATGCGGATCAACCCTTGGATACGAAAATACCACGGCTGTTGACTGGAAAAAAATTGCTGTCGCTCCACTGTATGTAATCAATACATCGGCGATCAGGTTGAAATCCAGTTTGTTCTTAAAGTTGGTTCTCACCGTGTTCAAGTAACCATCACATTATGATGCTGGCGATTAACTGGAATGCGATAGATACCCTTGTGGCTGTCACGTGCTGTTCTTATCCCTTTCCTGAAAATAGGAATGGCCATTGAGTGGCGTCGGTTGCGAGGTACTTTAGTCTCCGGTGTGGAAAGAAAGTATGTGGTCAGTCCGGGAAACAATTTCTCGCCACAGCTTTCGAAATAAGCCCAATAAAAAGAGTTTGAACCAGGTGCTTTGTTACCTTTCAATAAATTAAGCCTCAAAACTACTTACCCATTCGACGGAGAATCATCGGGAATGCCAGTCGCACGGTTTCCATCATGCACAGCCGAGTGAACTAGTCCGGGCAAGCGGAATTGCAGCTTGGAGTCAAGTAGTCGCGATGAGCTTGAAATCCGTAAGCCATTTTTTTACATGTACTCCAACCAACACTTTATTAAAGACCAGCGTGGTTACAGATAAGGAAAACGTCATTCGACTGTTTCCTGCTAAAATCACCTTCCTCATTTAATTACTTCGTTCAACGAAGTAACGTTCTCGGTCCGTACACGGACTCTTTGTTAGTTTGTGTCTCGTTTCGCAGCAGTCTTTGTCTTGATCGAAGTCAAGGAGAATTATTCAACGTTTGCTTTTAAACTCTGTTGAATTGAGAGCAGTCCACTTCTAATGTTTTTGTACTGCTCTGGAACAAACCCCTTCCCGAGTGGTGCTCACAGCAGTTGGAATTTTTTGCACAGCGCTCATTTAGACCACTCTACTGTTGTGACCCGAGGAGTTTGACCAACAGTGTTATTTGATAAACGTTTTGCGTAGCCACTATGCGTTGGATGTTAGTGATGGACTAGGCGAAAATCGACAACCTGATGGACAGTGCATGTCTTGGGTTCGGGATGTTAGTTCTCATATTGAAACTTGCTTTGTTAGAGCATTCCTGGCTTCCTGATTGAGATACGAAGAACAGTGAGCACCTTTGATTAAGGATGTTGTCAAACTTAGCGAAGAATATAAACCATTGACGCTGGATTTGTGTATCTTCATTTATCCCACTTTACTACCTTTTCCTCTACATCTCCGTCTTCATCTTTTTCTTGTGACACACTAGCCACCATACGTGCCCAATCATGTTGTGTATGCGGCCTTCTCGTTAGACTTCAGAATGACCATTTTCATTTGAAATTAAATAGCAGCGACACTGTTCTTACCTTTCCGTTGAGGTCAATATACATATAATTGCCTAATTGCTTCAGTAACAGCTGCAGTGTATGTCAAGGTTGTCCACTTTCTCCATTTTCATTCGGTTTTCGTCGTTGAGCTAAGTATAAACTGTTTACGACGCACACAGAATCCCGGAGTTAACCGTCGATTCTGTGATCGACCTTAATCAAACTGACCACAAGATATTGACGCTTGGTCGTTTGATCCCGCTTTGTGGACCATCATCATCGTTATAACAGCTGTGAAGCTGACCAGAAGGTACTGTGGCCCGAGCCGCGCAGAAGGTGCATATACCCGCTTGGCATTGAATCAGTTTTCCTCATTGGTTTATTTATATTACATATATTGATTGTGTGGGCAATGCCACAGTCCGTTTGTTCCTAATGTTTTTCTGGACTTGCGGAAATTACAGACAGTAGGTGATAGTGTCATAGCTGTAACACGCTTTTGAACACTACCTTCGTCCTTACAATTTTGTATGGATGTGTATGGAGTTGGTCGTCGGACTTAACTGTTTGCTCCCAACCCACCGGTTGACTGGAAAAGTGGAGGAGAGTCTACCAGACAGCGTTCATAAGGTGGCCACTAACTTAATGGTTTTGAAGAGGAACTGAAAGCAGTGTGTTATGTTCACTGTTTAAACAGAATGGCGGTAGAACAGTCGAAAGGATTACTGCAATAACAACAACAACAACAACGAAGAGTTTGTGCTACGCAGGCAACCTGGCGTAAGACAGTACGCACTGTCAGGACAAGGGTGGTGTGGACGACGACTTACGACAACTGATACGGTCGATAGAGTGGTCAATCCGATAAGTTATCGACAAATCGATACACACGCAAGCAACCCGTTTGGAACCATGGATTACGAGCCGCTGCGGCCTATGTCATTGTGTCTGTGTGGTTAAGTTACAGTGGACTTCTGTGCAGGCGTCAGCCTACTTCGCCAATTCATTAGAATGCCTCTGACTTATAATCATGGGTACACTCAGAAAGTCATAGAATAGTACTTGCTATAACGTATTCCGTTTTTGAGAACCTAATTAATTGTTTGGGGAGGGGTAGCTGGTGAACCATAGTTAATCCAGGCTCGATTTTTAGCTTGTTATTATAATCACTTTTTGTTCTCGGCTTCGCTGTTGGACACCATGGCTGGGCTACCGTTGTTTGTGATTCTTGTTCACGAAGCAGCAGAACAGTAAATAAGTACAAGTGTATAGAGAAGAGTTTGAAAACAAGCCAAGACAGTAGAGCTTCGGGAGAAAGGAAAAGGGCCAGCAACCCCACGGATACAAGCTTTTCGTTGAATCTGACACTGCCATCTCAGAGGTGTGAATGGTTACATACTCCCAACCTGGTAAACGGCAGCTACCAACGTAGTTTAGCGGAACGGACGAGGCTTTTATATCAAATCGAACATCATCCATAATTGAACGCAGCTGTCGCATTCCCACAGACTTTCCAATCGGCCTCTTTCGACGTATGCAACAATTATTTGCCATATTGTTGGCACAAACGTCTTCTGGATGAGAGCCAGTCTTTGGATCACCTTACGGTTGGTCGTAACTGTTGGTTAACCATACATTACTTTCTGGGTATTGCCAAGCTCAGTGCTACGTTTCGTGATTTGTATTGTCGTGTGCTAGACATTCTGATTATCGTTTGACCAGCGGGTCATAACAAAATCGATAAAACTACTTTGGATTGCCGAATCCTTAAATGCAAACTAGAACAAACCTGGATCTTTTTGCTCATGATGGAGTGCTTCAAGAACAGACAGTCCCTTTTTGACTGGTGAAGCTGCTTTCTGGTGGTTCTCGAACATCGATACTTTCAGGACACTTCCATGAAACAGCCACGATTTAATATGTGTTATGGCTACTTCAGTTTTTCCATTTCAACTCATTTTGATGACTTTCATACCCCAATATCACTTTTCCATCATGCGATATTAAGTTAAAGTGCTCGACGAAATTTCTTCGGTATATCTCCGAAATGATTCAAATACGAAATTACACCAGCATACCGAGTCGGAGAGTGGAAGTGGAAACATCATGCTGGAGTCCTAAACGAACGTTTACTGTACACTAAACATATGGTTATCTCACTTTGGTATTTCACCGCCCCAAAATGTTTCAACCACCCTGGTCTACTGGCGTCTGGCGATTCAACTCGATTAGAAAGCTTGATAAGGTACGTCCTTACGCAATGTTGGGACCCCAATACGATGTTTCGCTTTTAAGCGCCTGTTCTACCGTGGTATTGCAATGCGATTAGTTCGGACCACTCTGGAGGTATGGATACTTGCCGGAGAAACCTCCTGAATAGTCTGAAACCGACATTGAGCCATGGCGATTATATGGTAGTTGTAATTCTTCGTACTTTTTCCGATGTGTTAGACGCGGTTTCCTATTACCCATAACTCCTATTGCTATTTGCCCCTTGTATGTTTACGTCACTTATTTTGGACTTACGCGTGGTCTTTTATTTTGGGCAAACGTCAAGATTGAGGCTTCATTTCCATCGTTTTTAAGCATTACGATAGTCGAACTTCTCGTTCAAGTGAAAGTTTAAATCCCATTGTACTCTGGAGTGAAACTCTGTACAGTCCCAACGAACGCCGCCTATGTGCTTTAAAACTTCGTTTGTTTCGTATGTTTCATTTTGACCAATGTTTTTCCACGTTGGTGACAGGTTGTTGTGAGGGATAATAACCGATATTTATACTGTTATGAGTGACAGAGTTACATTCGGTAGCAAAGACGATGCTGAGTAATTAATGAAATACTTTTGATAGTTGAACTCCCTGGCGTAAAGTTATTGTGTGATGCATCCGGTCGGCAAACAAGCACACGCTGGTTCCGCCTTTCGTGATTCTAGCCCTGTTTGGCACCAGCACGCACACCGTGCGGGTGAATCAACAAAATATTCTCGCGAATTACTACCATATTCGTTTCCAAGACTCGTGTGAGGTTTATGAACAACATGTTCTTATTATCTAATCTTTGAAAACTTATTCAGTGCTTATTTTCACGTCCGTGGCGCTTGCAAAATCTCAGTTTTATTTTGAACTCAAATGGTAACGGGTTCACCGCAAAATAAGGGGACATGTCGTTTAGGCGTAATGAAATGTGAGAAATAAAGATTAATACCTACTGCACAAATTCAACAACACCCTACGTACATATGATGTGAAATGTTATCAGATATGACAGATTGTTTGGTTATTTAAACATTTGAGTAATGCTGGCAAAAATTAATACGTTTCTAGTCGTTTATTTTCATCCACTTTAATCGAAATACATTTAGAACCACTTTAAAGCAAAGCGGTGGTGGTTTGCATATTTCCTAAAAAAATTCTGTTACTGATAGCCCAATGTGAAATGTCCTACCCAATCGATGAAAAACTAACCTTACCATGGAGTCCAGTATTGCTTCCAATATTGAATGAAGTACTGCCTGTCGGTAGCAGCTCGTGCATCATCATCGCCATCATAGACAGCAACACATCAGTGGTTCACACTGATGCTTAACTGCCACACAACCGTTAAGAAGAAAAAAAGCAAGCCCTGTATAAGAATAGAGAAGAAAGAAGAAGAGGACGAGAAGGGCCTTAACTACTATAAATAGCTGCGTTTATATTCACACATTCAACATCAAAGTGCCTACACCTTGCAAACAAGCAACCGAGTTGTAAGTGAAAGTAAGGTGTTATCTTCCAGCTCGTGCATACACATATGTGGTTGGCAATATTCGTTTCGGATTAGCTTATCACAGTGACCGAAGCCAAAGGACACCTGCGCTTGACCATCGCCACAAATGGCTTACGTTGCACCATTTTCAGTTCCACTCACATCACGTAACTAGTGTAAACCCAAAGGATTAAAGCCAGGAGGCATGTGAGTGAGATCTTTGTAACCAGCTGGCCAATGCAGGTTAGCTAATCGGTAAACTAGCATGAAACTGAAATCCTTATTTCTCGGGAAATAAACAGATAGTGGCTTCAATGATAAGATCCAAATGGGGTAGAAAAATATTGAAAAGATAACACGAGAAGTAGTTCAGTATAGGAGTGTATGTTACTGCACTCTAGAGTGAATATGGAGGTAGAACAAGATGCAAGATTGTGCTGGAAGAAAACAGGCAAAACATTCACCATACAGTACACCAAGAAAGCTGAAGAAAAGGAAAAATGGAAAGCCACAAACAGTTTTCTGAAAATGGGATCGGGTGAGTTCCAAACGACGGTGGTCGTTGGTCGATGCAAACAGGATGACATAAAATGGATATATCTGGTATAACTTGCTTGACCCGAACACATTCGTTGTCTGTTGGCTGACGATGTATTATAAGTATGTTGATAATCTACTAATCCGAGGCGACCAGCGCATATGCGACCGCATACATCGTAAAGCCGTATAGTCAAGCCACTACGATCCTTAACACCGATGGTTCCCCTGCGCATCGCCCGCTTCCGTCCCCGGCCGTGCAGTTGCTACTCATTGAATTTGCGGACGCTTGTCCGGTTCATATATCTCCAGACCATCCAGTTCAACGCTGCGCCCAACATCTGAAATTAATGCTACAACGAATAAGACTTACCTGAGTAACATCCTGGTATCTCGGTTTTTGACGACCATGATTTCGCTTACCTGATTTCAGCTGTCCGTACAGCAACTGCTTTGGAATACAGTCATGGCCCATCCGACAGACATGACCCAGCTATCGAAGCTGATTCAACATCAGCAGGGTTTCCATCCCATTCATGTCCGCTCGCCGCAGTACCTCGGTGTTGAAAACAATGTCTGACCACCGAATACTCAGGATACATCTTAGACATTGCAAATGGAAATAGCTCATATAGCGCACGTTCCACCGTTATAATGTTCAAGTTTCACTGCCGTACAGCAGTATAAACAGTACTATTGAGCGAAAGACACATAACTTAGTGGTTATCTTCAAGCTGTGGTCCTTCCAGATACGTATTTGAAGACGTCCGAAAGCAGCACTAACCTTTGCCATGCGGGCTCGTAACTCACGGTCCATGGACAGTTCTGTCGACAAATTGCTACCTGAGTGTGAAAAATCTACGCAGTCGTCGACAGCCGTCTCCATTGACGTAAATTTCAGGCGCAGTTGCAGGAACAGCAGCTCCGCCTGGAGAAGGCTGAAAGAAAATATCTTACCTGTGTTGATATCCAATCGAAACTTGGATGCCGTGACCGCGAACGCCGTGGCCTGTCGCAGAAGTTTGTTTTCACTGTATGCGAACAGCGCGGTGTTATCTGCAAACAGAAGCATGCACATCGTTGCGATGTATAACTGGGTTGATGCGCTCTAACGTCAACTATTCAGCAGGCACCTGTCCGCCCGGCGTTCAATCTCAGCGCCGTCCTCCGCTGATTTATGAAAATCCACTGTTAGCATGGCGGTCAAATTTAAACTAAATAGGGTTTGGTCCAGGACAGAACTTTGTTTTGCGCCAGTAACAATGTGAAAATCATGAGAGGTCGATCCACATGATTGTACCTTCATACCCACATGCAACATTCTAATCGAATTGACAAACTTACCTGGATATTTCAAGTGAAGATTTGATGTCGTGTTGCGGTAGGCTGTTCACGATCATCCAGTCAATGGTTGCAGGACGAATTAGTAGGCTAGCAAAATGTTTGCACCAAACTTTCATGATATCCTCTGGCTGGATGCATGAAGAGCCTGTATTCACGTCAGCCAGTGCTTCGGTAGACTGGACGGATGAACCGAAAGTCGCCTGTAGTGAATCTGTAGAACAGTTTGTGTTGTCGGCGATCGGCACAGCCCTGCATTTTCTCACCTTGCTTCCTTCACCAGTCGTGCCTGAGTCCGCAAGCACGCTCGGCGGGTTGACGGCGAATACTCCCGAATCTCACTTTTGTCTTAATTGCCCGCGCCGGCTGTGGAGGTGATAAACACCGCATTCTTCTTCCGTATCAATCAGGAAATTGCCGCGTTGTTGTCGTCGAATCAGTCGGGACGTTTCTGGCGTTCAATATCGATCCATGATTTCTTCCTTCAGCTGTTGCCACATATCCTCATGGATGAGGGTTACAGGAGGGTCTTGCAGATGAGCGGCAACTGTACGCCGAAAAGCAGTCCTCTTTTGGGAATTCTTCAATCGTTTGAGGTCCACTTTTTGCCATTGTTCGGATGATCTACAGTAAACAGGCTTGCAAACGGATAAACTATTTGGTCCTGACCACCCTGTGATCTGTGCTACATTCAGCGTCGCACTTTACGCGAGTGATGCTCACTTCACAAATGTCGCGCTGCCGCACAATCACGTAATCGGGCAAATGATGGTGGCCGTTTCGAGGGTGAGTCTACCTCGTGATGTCGCTCGCATCCATCTGGAATCGAGTGTTCGTGATAGCCAGCTCGTGAGTAGCGCACAAGTGGAGCAGACGATCACCGTTCTGATTGATTGAACCAAAGCCGTAGTGTCCAAGGACTCTTGGACAGACTACGGAATCGCGTTCAAATCACCCAGAACAGTCAGTCAATCACCGGTACCGATCGGATTGTGGTGGACAGGTTGTTATAGAACTGGTCTTTTGTATCATTAGTGAGACACACAGTTGGACCATCAACTCCAACGAATGTGGCACGCTTACCACGACCGAGTCGCAGGCGCATGGAAATTCTACAATGACTGGTGCCGTACGGTTCCCTTATTATCAAAGCATTGATTCAGTCAGCGGCTTCGAGACGTACATCATACTCCCGAGCACCGTTCACCGGCTAACCTATCCGGTGGAAGATGTACCAAGCATCTACATCTCGAAGCTTACCTTGGTCCGCAAGCCTTGTCTTATTCTAAGGGCCGCTACGCTGTAGTGATTCGGAACGTTCGATCAATAGATTGTTACTGAGAGAGAATGGTGAGTTGCCAGAACGATAGGCTTTATTCAACTTGTAAACAAGTCATATAGCTGTAATGCAAAATAGAGAACTTCATGAATAATGCAGACGAATGAAAATATACAAATGCATAACATTCACCCCCCTCTGGAAGTAAATTCGGCAAGACTTTCGTGGGTCATGCAGCACAAACTATGGATAATGTGATACGGGTGTTATGGCTCTCAACCTAGGGTCTCATTCTCTGTTGCTGGCTCAGAAGATTTTCGTAGACGTCGTGACTACTGGATTCAGTATCAGGATTTTCCTCAAACACTGATACCGGAGGAACCTCATTGTTCTTCCCTAATTCTACTTCGTCGGTCATTACGGTATCTTCTGCAGCTGGTGCCAGATTGCGTAAGGATACTGTGTCCTCACGGCCATCGAGATGGCGGACGAGAACATGTCGGATTGCATTCTACCAAATCAACTTCCTCCACATACGGATCATATTTCGACGGCCGGTTTGGTTTTCGGAGGAGGACTTTGTCGGAGTTCACCAACCAAGTTGGTAAAGAGAGACCCGTAGAAGCTCTACGGTTATGATAGAACTTTCGTTCCGGCGGAGTACAATTGGTTGTTGTGCACGGTAAGGAACGTATGGA
>LUCH01000259.1:252147-263542 GCA_013368495.1 Paragonimus heterotremus | reverse complement strand
GGGGTTTGGATAAGCGGTGAATCGAGTAGATTTTCACCACAATAACACTGTTGCACCCGGAACCCTTAGAGAAGCAAAACGATCGCTGGTCCCTACACGAGTCACTGCAGTGAATACGCGGAAAGTATAGTTACAGCAAGACTGTAATAATGACTTGTTGAAATTAAATATAGAACGGCAAATGGACCGAACAGACAGTTAAGCAACGAGGAATACGGTCAACTTCATGTGAAAATTGATGCGGAGAACACCAAAAGGGCAATAAATTCAAATCACGGCAGCCTGAGTAATCAGATGAACTTTCGATACACCCGATCGCAAGCATAACAGCCATAGCGTTTTAGCTTCATGTTTACAAGGTTTGGGTTGTTTCTCCTGATTGTTGTTCCTGTTAAGCCTGAATCATCCTCCAAGGCTTATCGTTTATTATCATAGTTCGGATGTTACGCAATTTTTCGTCACTTCCACTCATCGCTGAGAAACATGCGATTACACTCATTGTTGTGTGTAGTTGTCAGAAGTTTCGTCAGTGGTTCACCATCCAACTGACTAGTAATTTTTCTCTGCTGGTGCACGAACGACCAAAGTAGTTGAAGGAAACGTTGCAAAACCCCACCACAAAACATTCGAAAACGGAGGAGGAGTTTCAGAAAGGCATTTTTGATGTTGTAATTCAAGTGCGATAATTTTTTGAGACATCGACAACCTTTTGTTTTAACGCACTTTCTCATCTGGCACGACTCGTTAGGCGTTATCGTGCGTTGATTTTCTCGAGTCCCTGGCGTTGAGATGGTGCGTTGAGTTGATGCTCAGTCTTCTTACGTGTTTTAGGCTGATCAATTGACAGAAGAGCAGATAGCTGAATTCAAGGAAGCCTTCTCTTTATTCGACAAAGATGGCGATGGAACAATTACTACGAAGGAGCTGGGGACCGTTATGCGTTCTTTGGGACAGAATCCAACAGAAGCTGAGCTGCAGGACATGATAAATGAAGTGGACGCAGATGGTTAGTGTACACTGATGGGAGAATGTAATGTTGTTTATAGGGAACGGAACCATTGATTTTCCTGAATTTCTGACAATGATGGCTAGGAAAATGAAGGATACCGATAGCGAGGAAGAAATCAGAGAAGCATTCCGAGTGTTCGATAAAGATGGGAATGGCTTCATTTCCGCAGCAGAACTACGGTACGTTACTCAGCAACAGTCACGTCTTATATGCTTGACTATGTACATGGAACGTTTTTCCTTTCTCTGTACTTGATTTGCCATCTCATTCACCGTCTCACACCCGTTCCTTCGGAGTTTTCGGTGTAAGTAATCAGTGGGTGCCTTGTGCCTTTCGTGAGCTTTTTCGTTTCGATTCATGTGCGACCTGGCGTGATTACATTCGTCAAGGTTATGCTGTAATGGAGACAGCCATCCGTGGTTTCATGCTTGTCTGCTAACTGGAAGCTGACCGAGACTTCACGAGCTATAACACCGGGTTTAATGTCGTTTGTCGACAACTTTTAGTTTGTGTTTGCTTCTGTTGTGGGCTGGTATGTTGCGCGCTTTTTCGTAACTTCTGTATGTATCGGGTGGGCGGCCTTGTCTTGTTGGTCCTATCATCTGTCGCTACCTACCGGATTCAGATCATTTGTCGCATGTGTTCCCTTCCATCGACTTTCGCTTAGGCATTCGTAGGTCGGTTATTCATTTTGGTGCGTCACACGCACATCAGTAGTTCGAAGCGTTGTAGGCAGGTTGGTAGTATCTTCTTGTCCTTATGAAACATGCCTTACTCACCAGCAAGATAGGCTGTTAATCCGGAGTTGGCGGATGGCCGTGTTGGCTCGACGGCAGAGCTGATGAGTACTTTTGTCCTCGATTTGTTGCCAAAGAATTGACTTGAGCCGGTCGACCCGTTGCCATGTTTCATATACTGATAGGAAAAAATAACCCTGTTTACAAAAAGGTTAGTGCACGTCTCATCCGTTTTTTCCGTTAATCGATCTAGACAACACGTCAGCTTTTCCCACCAGTGTTTAACTACCGTACATCTGTAGCAGGAAGAACAGGCCCTAACAAGGAAAAAGAAATAAGGTGCTCGGACATGCATCATCAAGGTTTCTGCACCTTGCAAACAAGCAACCAGGCTGTGGTCGTCGTCGAGGGAACATTTTCCTTGCATCAGTGACTTCCCTGTCAGTGACTGCACTTCATAGAAAAATTAGCCAAACGGTATTTACGCCACTATGCCTCATTAGTCGCCATCTATCCGAATGCCTCCAGCTGCAAACCAGGTTGATTGAAAGCGCCGTAGCCATCAGAAGTAAACTCGACCTAAGGCTGTGTCATCTTCTGTTGCTACGAGATCTCGCTTGCTGAAGCGGTGTTTGTTAGCCAGTAGTACGTTTTTGATAGGCGTCTGTACGCGAGTAGCACCTCTGCCAAACGTCGAATACTCAAAATAGCAATCCGAAAATGTTCCTACTTAGTGCTTTTTCTGGTTGCCAGTTTCTTAAGGCTAGTCACGTGCTTTGTGTGCTATTTATTCGCGGATCCCGATGTCGGTTATCAAAAGCAGCCTAGTGGTGAGGCACTGTGGCACTTCAGTATGAGATAACGGATCTGGATGCTTGCCTACATCCGCTCAAATCACCTTTCCGGTTGAGACCGAATTCTCTTCTGTCTGTGACTTGAAACGCCGAGTTATAATCACTAGCTATAGTGCGAAGAACTTTTGTAATATGGCAATACTAACTCCTTTTACCTCCCAATTCGTTTTACGGGTGGCACCATGCTCACTGTATTAGGCTTTGTGTGCATATATAGATGATGGGCCTTTTCAGTGGAGGCGTTTTCCCATGGATAGAGATTAATCTCATGATCGACATGGGTGTACCGCAATAAGACGGTTTCACTTTGTAACGATCGACGTAACGGACGTACGCCCATAATCAATGTTGGGACCTCCTCAGGACTGTTCTTATTAAAGTTGGTTGGTGTTGCACCAGACAGCGTTAGATACCGTGCGGCGGCATGATTGTACTTGCTGGGATATTGTCCGGTTTCCCAGACATCATATTCTTAACAGCCCTGAGCCGTCATACTGTGATTTGAACCGAAACCCACCTCAGCCATAGCGTGCAGTATCCTGCGGATGAATATCGAAAAGAAATGATGGAAAACAGGCCAGATTCACCATTTTGTCTCCTATTGGTCAGATGTTATCCAGTAGAGTAGCTTTTATCTCGTTCCAAATGCTCCACTTTAGTCAGTTGTCGCAAAGTTCCTCTCATGTCCCGGCGGTCATTTGACGGACGTTGGTTTTAGCGTAGCTTACGCCAGCTGTGACCTGTAAAAGAACGCCTTCATACAAACGCACGCTTCGAAGGGTGCGCATTTCGCCCGATTCTGAGAATTTCTCTGTTACATCACACTCACTTAGGTCGGCTGCACGATCTGTTACTAGGTTCTTGTTCTGAGTATGTGTAATGTTTTAGTGTACATATGCAGTCAGTGAAAATTGTCTGCGAACCGTTTGTGTGTACTCCGGTGCGCCACTCTGCAACGTATGTAAGTAAATGCCGCACTGTTTATTCCCGACAGCGCCTGGTAGTTCTTGCCAGTGTCCGTGTGGTATTCTATTAGGTTTGTTTCTACGGAAGTACCTAGTGCAAAATTAAGTTTCTTTGACAAGTGTGCTTTCTTAGGAGCATTACTTTATACGCACATTGCCGTCGAACCTCGGTAATAACGCCGTTGTTTGTCCACCTGATATACGACCTGTTGAGAATTAGGCTTTATGGTAACCCAATCTCGTCACGAAGATCTCTCTTAGAACATAAAAATTAGCGAAACGCGCAAGCTGACTTCTGTAATCGCCTCATTAAGCAAACCTCTTGTACAAATGACGAACACGTTTGACAGGAGTGTATCGTACCAGATGACCCCGCAAAAACGAGGCATACCCAACAAAAATGGTAGGTAACTATGTTTCTACTGACAACGCGAGTAGGCCGGCTGGACAGTCAAGTGCTTGTCTGTGCACAAAATCTAAGGCGGCACACTAACTGAACTGAACGTGAGTTATTTGTTTGTGTAGATGAACCGTGCCGCTCGAACGGAATGACACCGTGAGCAGATATACCTTTGGCGATTGGCGAGACCATTTGCCAAATTTGTTAACAAGAGCATTTCATCAGAGCAAGAAGGCTGTAAACGTAGTCGAACTTCCTACGATTGAACGCTGCTCCAATCGAGGTGAGTTTTCCATTTGAGCTGAAGTTGATAAAGGTGATGGGACAATGACTGATCTTCCTAGGTGTTTGTACCTCGAGTCGGACAACTACATGACACCAGAACCTGCACTCGTCAATTAGAATTCAACATGTCACTATAGGGCGGGTGTCATTGGTGAACTGGCCATTTGGTCTATTTTTAAATAACTGAAAGAAAAGGGATATTAATATTCATTTGCTGTGTAGCCTTAACGTGGAATTCGGTGTCACCATAATTACAAGTAGAAATGTTTCGCTTGTTTGATACTTATGTTACCACGTAACCGAACACCAAAATCATCCGAGGAGATTTTAGAAACCTTGGGTGTGCTCTTGGACTATTCGTTCATGTTGTGGATGGCGTTATGGTATCAGGCTTACGGCTCGGATATGAGTACATTTTTCGTATAAAGCTACTCGTCACAAAATTGCATAGTCTTGCCATTAGTTCACGTAGTAAATGTTTCGTTTTCGTGTTCTATTTTTTCGGTGATGCTCTTCTTACGTTTGTGATGTTTTGATGGCAACAGCACTCGTTTCGTTACCGATGTGACAGCATAATGGTGGAACGTTTTCAGGCTAAACAGCTAGCCCGGAAAACAACCCAACAACATCCACATCCTGGACTCCGGATATTTCCATTAGTTAGAAGTCGCTTCTCAAGTTCCACAATTTGTCACCTAATGATTTCTTACTTATTTATTCTGGTAGTGTAACTGATAAGCTGGCATTCTGGAGACAATCTAAACTCCCGCACCACGTTCTGAAACCTTCTGTTGCAGAATATAATGAAGTTCTGACGTAACTGGATTCTCAGGGCTGGATCTTTCCTGACTTGAAGAATTTGTATGTATCGATTAAATTCGAAATTAGATCATCTGTCCACTTGGTTTTGCCGTGCTATGCTCTTCGGATTTCGCGGCTGACTATTTTCTACTCACTAATACGACACTTTAAAACAATGGTTAGACTGGTTTGTCAATCAATTACTCGACTGACAGCTTCGTTAATGTTGTAACGTTATTATTTATGAAAACTGAAGTTCGATGTCTAAGATCTCCATATTTTTCTATTCTTAGTTGGTGGAATTCATAGCTTTTGATTTTGTTGTTCGCATCGGCACTGCAAGTTCATTACAGATGTGCAGCGATTCAGTAAACAGTCTTACCAGCCGTTGTGTCGAAGACTAATATTTTTGTGTATTTGTTATTCTGATTCTCAAGGCATGTTATGACCAACCTTGGTGAAAAATTGACTGACGAAGAGGTGGACGAAATGATACGGGAGGCAGATATTGATGGTGATGGGCAAGTAAATTATGAAGGTGAGTCACCATACAATTTGTTACACGTAATTACTTGTTGTGGAGATTGTCACTTGTTTCCATGTAGTGCACTTGATCCATGGACGTAGTTTTCTGGTATGCTTAGTTTGATTTGTCCACTTCATTGTTGTTTTACTCGTTTTATGCATTGCTGTTGTCTGTTTTTCCGCTCTGTCCTCCCCTGCCGGAAAATACCAACGTCCCTATATTTCATGTTGTCTTCGCCTCGATTGCATTGTCCTCCGCATGTGATGATCGACCTCCATGTCGTCGAACCTGTGCTATCCATGCCGCTGTCGGATACAGAGTTCGTCAGGATGATGACTGCAAAGTGATTGGACGTTTATTGTTGGCTTTAACTGGGGCTCAGGCCTAGCGCGTGCGGTTTTGAATTCGACGTAACTGGCCTCAGTGTGCGCGTGTGATCGTGTGTGATGTATATGTACATCTCTATAATCGTCCATTTTTCACTCATGTACTATCGTTCTTCCGACACTTCCGCCGCATGTTTCCGTTACGTTGTCCCATTTGTCTTTTCATGGTTTGACAACTGCGATTAACCGCTAGATTTCGTTTGCTCTTTTTGAAATGTTTGATAGTATGTGGCTTATGGATCTGCCACTCATTTGAGAATGAAAACGTCATTCGTCCTAACCATTTTCCTACACGCTATCGGAAGTTTTTTATTTTCCTCTCGGAACGTTGTAGTCGTTTCCTGTTATTGCTGATCTGATGAAGAGTGTGATAACCTTCAACAGCACTTGAAAACCACCCCTTCTGCAGCTCGTTCTTTATTCCAGCAAGTGTGATGTTAGGCTTTGTGTTATACTATGCCAATAACAAGAAGAGTTATGCTGTTGGTTTGATATTCGATGCATGTTTTTTTTTACTTGAAAATGAGCTCTGGTTCCGCTAATCTCCCCGTCGATGATAACCTACTGCGTCCCAGCAGGGGCATTTGTAACTTGTAGGGGTTATTGGACGCCTCCTGTGAGGCCAATTTGTTTGCGGGTTGATGCTGTTAGTTCTTATCATTGGCTGGGATCCGACTTACGATTTACTGCGACATGTCTGAGCGAATGTTGGATTACCTAATCCATTTTCATGCGAATGCCATCTTATAGAATGACGCGTTGGCTGATACACATGCGCTAAGGTTAGGTTGTTTTTGTATTGCACCGCCAGATCCTTGGTGAATCTGTTTGTTCGCATTCGATGGAAACTGTTTGCGGTCACATGCCCGTGAATATGTGACCTTAAGTCTGTGTTTACTCGTCCATTCCTGTGTATGCATGTGCATCCCGTGTTTATCTTCGAAACGTTTCGGTTCGCTGCTACTACGTGATCGTTCATGGCTGTTCTCGTTTACAGAGTTCGTCACAATGATGACAACCAAGTAAGATTATCTCCAGTCCCCTCATCGGTCGTTTTGATAAAAACATGCAAGCACCCGTGCACATTAGTGCCACTGGGAACTCATCACGCACCTGTTTTTTAATGGATCCCTGTCCCCGTTTGCACACTGGTTTGTAGGAGAGATACTGTCTTCGCCTTTGGTTTGTTCACACATATACATACATATGTCATCTTGTCATTTTCCATGGGTTAGTGTATTTTTATGTGCCACTTTCACGTTTTCTCGGATTTTCCTCGTACTGAACTTTACTACGCTCACTCGCCGCCGTTATCTGTATGTGTACGTGCGCGCAATTTTTCCTCTTGACATTCTTCTCTGTGATTAGTCACATCGGCTTCGTTGCATGAAGACTGAACTGATGACGACTCTGGACTCGTGGTTTTTGTTTACCTCGTTGCTGGTGGTATTTATCACCCGTCTCACGGCAATATGTTCTTATCCTGTTCCGGTTGGTGATTATTTGCTCACAGTCCGACTGTTTCTTAAGGAAGTAAGGACGGTTATCGCTGGCTTGCAATTGTACTGCTTTTCCTTTCGTTGTTATTGTGACTATCATCTAGAAACGCAGTGTCGCGTTTTTCTTTTCCTCATTTTGTTGCTTCGGAAATCGGTGCTGCTACGCTTCCTGTTGGTTTCTAAACTGACCGGCTCCCTTGTGTGTAAACTGAATACTGTTGGCGACTTATTTTACTCCATGGTTCCGTTTCCTTTTGTTTGGAAAAACATCCATTGTTGGTACGTTTTTTTCCCGTGTGTAACGATTTTGGTCGTGAATGGTTGTTTCGAGGCGCTTTGACACAACATTCATGTAGACCCTATGCACTTCACGAGGTAACAGCTATTCGGGGTTGGGGTTCTTAGTCGACATCGTTCTAAATGTTATATTACTGGTCGGGTCATGTTGAAAGAAGCTGTACTGTAATGCTTATACCAGGATGTACGTATAATCCATAAAGTCCTCAACTTGGATGCTGCTTGTTGTGGTTAATGGCTGCGCGAAATAGGTTTTCGTCATCTTCCTCGAACCGGACTGCGATTATTATTTTCTGGACGAATTATTGAGTTCTGTGTGTCCTCCATAGTGTATTGTTTCGTTCACTATCCAGTCTCAATTTTCGTTGCTCCACCTATAGCTGTCTGCCCTGTTTGCGCTGTTGCATACCATATTTTGCGATCAGTTACTGACTTCTCTAGGCGATCCTTGCGCCGCTAATACAAACTGCTTGATGTATGTATGGACTCGAGCCACGGACATATCAACTAAGTTAGCTCCAAGCATAGGTTGCCGATCCTCCGATTTGCTTGCATGACACTATCGCAGCAGCTTGTTCAGGTATTTGATGTTAGCTGCAGCGTGGTACAGTTGCACATCTGTGGCGTTGTGTAAACTTGCAAACCTTAGAGTTCGCGGCTTACGTTGTGCCCGTTATGCTTTGTTGCACGAATCGAGGACTTCATATGTTCACCAGTTGGTATATATCTGGCTACTCAGTTTAGCGATTAACGACTTACGTACATGGGCCGTATTCTGCTTTGAGTGAGCAGGTTACTCTGCATCTGCTGCCTCGCATTTTGTTTTGCCTGGGCTTTAGTTGTATGAACTGTCACGTGCCTGTCTGGGCGATATTGTGGCTCGAACCGTCGCTTGTTGGGAGAATTCGGGTGATGACTTATTTGGTTGGTTATCATGGTCTAACTTGCTCCACTGAACAAAGTCAAGGCTTCGTACCGTCAGGTGAGTGGCAGCGTCTTAGTCGACACCGCTGTTTTCAAACACTAGCGGGAGCAGTTCTGGTGGACGTTATTGCTTAGTTTCCACACAGCCACAGTGCTTATGCAGATATGAAGTGGGCTTCAGTTAGCGAAACTTGTGTTTAATGTCAACTATTCAGTACCAAGGTACCCACCTGTTATAAACGGCCAGACAAGGTGGCTCTTTGTTTCACTTTATTAATTATCCCTTAAACGGTGACACCTTTGTACCGCAGCTCGAATAACTGCCACCTGTACCAATGTCTACAGCCACTGGCTCTGAGTTCAGGACTCCAGTCGGATGAGTCATGCATACAGTGACCGGCTGGTCGGTGGTGATATTGGCGAAAATTGGCGGCTTAGTGTTTGGCGTCCTTAGTGAACTACCCTATTGGAGACCGGTGAAATGAATAGTCCAACGTTGTGTCCACTCTGACTTCATTGTTGCCTGCCACTCGGTGCACGCGGATTGTCGAGCGTCCGAGTATGGTGTGTTTCAGAGAGTGGCGGGCCTGTAGTCGTGGGCTTATTAATTATTTACAGCGTTTTCTTATTTCGTGCTTTCTGTCACTGTGGTGCTGTCAGGTTTTACTGCAGTCCTAGCCGTAGTGTTTGTGGGTACGGTCCGGTACCGAAGTGTACATGCGTGTTGATGGTGCTGCTCCACTGGTATGGTATGGTGGTCTTTAGTGGGTTAATTTTTCTGCCACTGTCTGTGTGTTCTTGTTGTTCATTCCGGCAGTTATTCGGCATCAATCAGCATGTTCCTTCGCTCTATTGCCCTTCGGCATGATGTCAGTAAGGGCGGGGTGTGTGTAAAGTTGCTGCAGTCGAAGACAACTATAATTGTGCAATCTAAAGTTACCTCGTTGAGTGCCGATTCTCCCAGAGATTTCTGTCCGAAGACAAAACATGATAGGTATCTGATGAATAAGGAAACAAGACAGTTTACGCAGCGGCTGCCCTACTGATGATTGCTCCGCATCAGTTTTCCAGTCTTAGGTTTCACTGCAGAAACGCAGGTTTGGGGTCCGCTTCCCAACTTTTAGGCTAGACGAACATTGAGGATTTTGATTCGTGACGTTATTCCGCCATGTGAACCGGAAGTCCACTAGGACAATTTCGGAGATTGTTATAGGTGTCTGGTAAATATTGGGGTTTTCAATGCCCGTCCTCCGATGATTCGGACAGCAAGCTGATTCGACGTGATGTGCTGTGTTTGGGGGAAGCGAACCTACCTTTCGATCACCGTTATTCACATGACCTCGTTCTAATTACTTGATCCAAGGGCTTTCTTCATGATCTCCGGTGATGCCGAGTCTGAATCTGATAGTCACACTTGACTCCAAAGCAGAAGGATGCTTACTCGTTTAAGATCCAATAAACAGTCGTTTGTGCGGGTCAGACTCAGTACGTCAGTTAGCCTATCGACGGAGAAAAGTGTATTCATTCTATCAGCGTAAGCTCTAACGGACCTTGGTCCAGATGCTACGGCGAGTGCTTCCTGCGACGCCCTCATCGATCTTCTGAAGAAGACTAGATGTCGGTCGACGATTGGAATGCTCAGCCTGGTCGTCTTCCTTTGGATGATCGGCCGGATAGTATGTGATGCCTAGCACACTGACGACAGCGAAAGATTGCTGCAACTATGCGCATCTCGGTGTTCAAGTTGAAGATTGTCGCGCATTTTGAAACAACCATGTGAACTCAGGGGTGCTCCTTTTTTCTCATTCGTTCTCTCTTTATTCACGTAACTGCGAAATAATTAACTGGCACTCGAGCTGAAAGAGTCTGAGGGACGCGGAGCGTGTGACGCTAATAAACCAGTTCCCCATCCCGAGTCACGTGACAACCCGACGAACGTTGGGGACAGGTTGCAGTAACTGAAAGCTCGGTAGTGAGGGATGCTGCTGAAGAGGTGCGGTTGCGACTGAGTTGAGTTTCCGTCATGCCACATGCCCTATTGATGTCGCTCAGCTCCCCCGGCTCTGAATGGAATGACGACCGTCGAGAGTTTAAAGGCAGCGAGACTGGACCTTGACGCGGTGTGACGGCTTGCGCATCCGATGACCTGTTGGACTAAACTGGACACTGAGGCCACCACACCGGTAGAGTCACTCGTGCCAAGCAGGCCAATAGGTAGGGGTCTGACAAACCAGTCTCCTGGTCCTCCAGGTTGGGGGTTGGAAGAAGATTAGCATCTTCTTCCGGAAAACTTACCAGTTCTGGTACACTGCCACCTACCCGCCGCCTTGCGGTATAGGCTTTTGAGCCAAAGGCTTTGGTTAAGAACCCTAATCGTTCTCCTGTCTAGGTCTAAGCGCCCTGGCAGTATATCAGTCCACACACAACCATGAATAGTCACAACACCAGTAATTCCATACTGCATCGGCCGTCTCGCAGTATAAACCGGGTTGCCCTATCTGCTGCATACAGCAGGGTGGATAGGCGAAAACATGCTTCTGCTGACCCCTCCCCCGCTGCCCTATAAAATTTAGCTCTCAGGCCCCTCCCAATTTCCATTTTTGGTAGTTACTCCACAGGTCCCACAACAGATGTCGCTAACCGTGATAACATTGAGCCGATCAGTTCCGTCTCTTGCCATTTAGCTTCAGGCCTCCCTCCTCCCTTGCTTAG
>LUCH01000259.1:154057-245157 GCA_013368495.1 Paragonimus heterotremus | reverse complement strand
AGCATCACTTTGCGTTTTGAAGGTGCGAAGCGTACTTCATATACACCAGTCCGGTTGGTCACCTAAGATCTCTTTCAAGTTATTTTCAGCCTCTCAAAGTCGTGTTCAAGTTGAGACGATGTGCCTATGAAGATAGATTATTTCAATTGACTGATTTTTGATTTCAGCGGCCATCTACCCGGGACGGTTTTTTTGAATATCTTCTCTATACTTTCTTCGCCAAATTGTGGATCAGCGTCATATATACCGTCGGCCAACAGTTGCCGTATTGCTTGACCATAACAGTACTTGTGATTCATTAGATCGATCTACACTTTGAGTTCCATATATTCGGAGGTGTACCCAACAAATATTTGAACGTACTATCAGCGCTTCATTCCCACACTTCAGCTCAGGTTAGGGTTTATGGTAAACTGCCTGAGTTCTAGCACTAGGAGTGGCGTACGTCAAGACCCCGTTTTCACCGTTTTTGTACAGTTTTATTGACGTAGTGGAGGACTGCGGCACTCACAAGACGTCAGTGTGGACCTCCTGCCTAATGGGAGACTGACTTGATTATGCTGACGACAAGGTGTTACTGTTTGACAACTTCCAAGCAGCACAAACAGTGCTGGACGTTATTTCACATTCTGTCAAGTGTTGCTGTGATTGCGTAGGTTGTTGACAGATTTATGTACTTGGTAAGCTGCATCAGCGTTGGCGGCGGAGGTATAGCGAATGAAACACAGGCGCGTATCTCCAGGGTTATAGCGATGTTCGCTACTCTAGATCATTTCTGGCGACAGAGAAGGATCTTTCTGATGCCTAATGGTGGCGTATATAGGGCGATAGTGGGGACTGTATTACTTTGCGGATGCGAAACGGCCTGTCAAAGTGGAAAACGTTAACCGTCTCGAGGTATTTGACCACCGATATCTGTGTCCGACCCCTCACATCAGGTGGCACCAAAAAGTAAGCAACGAAGAGGTTAGAAAGCGGGTGCTTGATTCTGATGGTCAAAGGAATTCTATTCATTCCCTACATCTGCACGGACTTAAGGGCGGTGCATTTAAGACGACTGTACTACTTTATGGTTTTGGGGCTTGGCTGCTAGGGGTAGGGGACATGAACCGTCTCCAGATATTTGGCCATCGATGTCCGCGTTCGGTCGTTCGCATCAGGTGTGACTCCGACTGGTAAGCAAAGAGGAACCTAATGAGTAGGCGTTTCGTAGATTGTCAAGCGAGTTCTCTTGTTCAGTCGTTAATTTTGCACAGACTTGGGTGGTTAGGCCATGTACCATAGAGGCCAGACAGTCGTCAGCACCGTCGAGCGCTTTTTACAAAAGTCGCGGCTAACTGGTCCAGGGTGTGAAAGAGACAGTTGATCTGGTTTGGAAAAATTAAGTTGTTCACCGAGGTGTTTGTTACTGCAGGTGGGGTTCGTCTCTCGGGCTGGGACTCTCACGACCTACAGAATCGGCGACTGGAGACCTTAAGTAAGACAGTGGTTAACTGGGCTCAATGACGTGAATGTTGTCACAGTCTAGTGCGTATTTTGGCGCGCTCTGGATTCGCAATCGATTGGTCAGTCAATCTGGCTACACAATCTGCGATGGTTGGATCACGTACTCTGCATGTCTGCTGATTGTCACATTGAACCTTGTGTGTTGAGACCAACAACTGTTGGGTAAAGCTACGTGATGGTCAACTAAAAGTGATCATGAAATACGAATATCCAGACTATTCCATTGACTAAAGCGGGTAGGTGTTGCCTATCTGGTTAGGGTTTGTTTGACTAATCAAATCGCTGGCTAGAAACACTGTCTGGGATACCGCAGTAAATGCCGCACCCGCTTGACCATTCCTAATTCTTCCGCTTTGTCTTGTTTTATTGATTGTTATCCTTGTTGGCAGTTTTCCATGGTTACCCCACGTCACGCGAAAAGCGGCGGTCCCAGGCTCATGGCCATTCTGTACCAATAACGCATGTATGAAAAAAGTGGTCATCGGTCTGCGCATTCAAACAACGTGCTGCTCACCGATGTTGTGAGTAGCCCATTCCACGATGACTGTTTCACGTGCGAAGTCTTGTCATTGCGTGGATATAGGTCATAGGCCATCATAGTTTATTTCGCAATCCGCTTGTTGATTCTACCTAAGATCCCTTTCAAGTTATTTTCAGCCTCTCAAAGTCGTGTTCAAGTTGAGACGATGTGCCTATGAAGATAGATTATTTCAATTAACTGATTTTTGATTTCAGCGGCCATCTACCCGGGACGGTTTTTTTTAAAAATATCCTCTTTATACTAATAATTCTTTTCCTGTATTTGACGAAACAGTTCTCTGTTTTCTGAATATGTACTAACCTACAAGCATGTTGATCACAACTTGTTTCTCTTGCCTATCTAGCAAGACGACCCATTGTTTTTCTCTGCAGTTGTCAACACGTGGTTTTTGATAGGCACCATCAGCGCAGCCGTTTATTTGCAGCTTGATGGAGTATGATGTTTTTTCTCATCTTGACAGTTCTTTTCATCTGCTTCGTGCTCATTTTCTGCCACTCCATCTGGTTCACCCGGTTAAGGTCACTACCATCACTGCACTTTTCACTGAAAATCCACTAGGTCGATCAGTTAGCTTCACTTTTGACCCCTGTCGGTAAACTGGTGCAACACTTTCAAGTACAAGCTTGTTCAAACAAACCTTTTATAACGACGCACCTTCTGATATCGTTTAAATGAACTTCCGGTTCGGTTTCATCAACACGTGGTAGCAAGCCAGATGCGACAACGGAGCAGTTTGGTCACATTGTTTTTTCCCCACTGGATCGTTGATGAAAACTGACTGCCGTCTTGTGCGAATGATATCTTTGTACTTTCGACACTTCGGTAAATTTGGTTATGATTGACCCGTTCGAGACAAATGGTAATTGTTATCAATGTTGAGATCAACACAGTCCCTAGTATGAGCTGAAAATAACAATGGTATTTTTTGGATCTTCTTTTGACTGTCTTTTCATGGTTTGCAGAGTGATTGCACCCGGCTGATTTTTTAAGGGCACGAATTTTTTGTGATTTAGAAGAGACCCAATTATGCCACATCTAAACTTCAAATGGACTCACATCAGTGGTAGAAACAGCGTGTCGAAATGTGACGAACGTTCTAACAGCTGATCTACAAAACAATCCATCCCTGTTTGAAGCAGGCGGATAGTTTTCTTAGTTTTGTTTCACTGGTATCATTCTTAGTCATCCTTGTCGGTGCTACGGACTTCGCTAGGACGTTGCATTCTTGATGTAACCCGGGTGAAGCCGTTGACATGACGATAGCTTTTTCCAGTTCTCGATCACAAACTGCGTTCTAGTTGGTTCCTGTTTGGTTTTGACTAGTCAGGATCAATGTGAATAGTTTATGTGCACCTTTGTTAAATTTGTGCCTGCATAATCCAGGTAGGAATTGGTGATGTATACTTGCTTTTGTCGGTTCTTCAAATGGTTATATGGTCCACAAGCGAACAGTTGTTCTTGTGGACCGTGCTGATGATCTTGTTTGAACAAGTTGCGAGCGAGCCGTCTCTTGATTACAATGTAACGTGGTCGCCCCATGATTGACTCAGACTGTTAACATACAATCACGTCTTGTCAAAATATTCGAAGGTGAGGATGAACGTATGGTCTCACCAACACTATCCTATTCATTCTGTTTCTCTTTGTTGTCGACTGAATGTTGTACAGAGGCAATGCTCTGTTCATCCTTTTTAAACTTTTGAATGTCACTTGTTCTCTAGACATAACAGACAGTCATCTTATGTTTCGTGAGTTTATCTTTGATATTGTTGATGTATATTCGTTCAGACTTCGTTCCCAATATGATTTCTCATGATTGATAAATCGGCTACGAACAGCTACTCCCGTTGTATTGGTTCACCGTTTTGTGGGTTCGCCTATGGGAGAGATATTACTTATAGTCTCTCGTGTTATGTGTTGGTGTACTTTGGTTACCAGTTTCCTGGTCACCCTGCTCGAAAATGTTAGTGCGGACAGGGTCTCAAGTGGATGTGCAGTTGACAACCTTTTTCAAATTTGGTTTGCGGGTAAAACAACCTGTTATTTGTGTACACTCTGCCGTTGAATCACTTGGATTTGGAAAGTTGCAGAAAGTTATTTATCGTGATGGTTTACCTGTTGACGTTTGGGTGCATCAAGTTAGCCGTTGAGCACTGACTTCACAAAAAAGTATTGAGCTTACCGAATCAAAGTTATCGCTAGTAGTAGTGAGTGTCTAATCAATCAGTCGTTCACATGACCCGACGGGCATACTGACTGTCGGCCAGAAACCTGATGAAGAGTAACCTCAAACATCGCTTATTTATCGATTTTCCGTCCCATCTGAATTGCTCTATTCTCCCCCTTGACGCGCGTCACAACATAGGTGGACTAAAGGAAAAAAAGAAACTAAATGTTAGTTTGGCCAGGCTGCTCAGCCCGGTGAGTCTTTTCCATTTGCCAATCAATCGGTTTGACAGAATTCAGCGAGTTACGTGGGATTGAGAGGACAGGTGATAGCAGAAAGGCGATGATCGATTAAATGCATTTCACCCGGCTTTGCCAATGTCTTTTTTTTCGCGGCGAAAAGTTAATCATCATTACGTTTTATTCTGGATTTAATTAATCCAAAAAAGTCAGATGATCATTCTTTGTTCAGTGATGGTGAAATAAACTAAATATACCAGGGTAATGCTCGAGGAAAGTAACGGACTGGAATTTTGATTGCGAAAATTTACGGTCAGCTTGTATCGATTCGTTGTGTCCGTACGTTTGGGCAAATTCGGTCGAAATTCAAGATCTTGCATACTGATCGCGCGAGCTTTAGTACACTCCGTTTCAGTCCGACGTTAAGAAATGGTTTCCAAAGGAAACTGAGTATCTGAGGCAAAATGTATGGAATTATTGACAACGCCGCAGAATTAAATTAACTGTCACTAACTAAGTGCTGACGTTCAACAAATTCATTTTTACTATTTTCCGTCATCTGGTTTGTCTAATTTGTATTACAGAAATGTTTTAAATTTGGCAGCTTGCTACTATCAGTTCGATGAAAATCAGTGATTTATTCGCCGTTATCTTGCTCAGGGTCACGGTTCAGTCACTTAGCATTTTTGCTGATACACTGTTCCGGTCTTACTCACTACCACACTGTGTTTCGATAGCCGCTTACGTTTTTTTTAAAAGGACTCATGACAACGTGATTGTGCATTTGCTTACCCCAAGCAAATGCAGTCATCACAGACTGACTCGTGTTCCAGGCAGACTCGACTACTGCTTCATAACCAGCGCGTACTCTTGAGGTGTATAAACGTGCGTTCATGTTATGTTCTTTGTTCAGAATAGAAAAGCTAACGGCTATGGAAACGCACTTTTTACCACTTCAAATGTAACAAAGTAGTTATCAGCGTTTCGAATTTTACATCGCTGGAAATTTGTGCCAGTACACTGTATTAAATCGGTTATGGACCGGATACTATCAGCCCGCCGAACACTTGATGGCAGTGCTCAAAGTATCAGGAGTTCTATCGCATTGTCGTATGACTGACGGTCCGCATTAAGTAAAAATTATCAAAATTCATATCCTGTATTGCGCAGTGATTAGAAAACCATGGTATTCTCTTACCAGCCTACATTTTGGATGTACGAGTGACTAATGATTCAGGCATTCATTCTCGAAAAGTTATGGACTTTATTCACTTGACAGAATGAGAGACAGACTGTGTCGCAGTCTAGTCAGTGTTAACTGAGTAGTTCGTGAGTTGTGCAGCGTTATGTTAGCGTGACCTGTTGACTGCTGAGAACAATCTGCTTCATTCCACTTGCAGTTAGCAGTTCGTGATATAAAATGCAAGGCGGAGACCTGGCAGAATTTAAACTTCATTGCCCTTTAAGGCTTCCTTGGACACTTGTATCGCAATTCAATCGGGGACAATTGAATAATGAGTACATTCTCGCTGATCTGTTACATGTACAGTAAAGATCAGGCGACACCGTCTGCTGTGATTGTAGGAACAGATCCCGACTGTCATAAGTCCCAGTAACAACCTTGAAGAGTGGGCTATAAGATCTGGATACAGTTGTCTCGCAGTTGGCCCTAATGACTACGAAAGAAATTATAAGCAGTTGTTCTGACTTAGTCAGGTCTAACGACACAACAGGCGCCGTCGGATCGAACCCAAGTCCAGTGAGTGAACGACAGAATGTCGAAAACATTATCCACTGAACCATTGAAGCACTGAATGTAGTACGTTATCTCCGACGGATGACAGGTGCGCATGCTATAATTTAGTTCAAACCTGTTTGTTTGCCTTAATTTAAAAAACTAGACCCGTCATCAAATACAAATCAACGAATTTTAAACGGTATGAGACGAACCAGGAGTGATTTTGACATTCATGAATTTTCGGTGAAGTCCTTTGCTTATGAGTTACCGTTTTAAGAAATTTCCATATAATTTGAATTAGTCACCCTATAATAACGGGGTTTTTACTTCTGGTTGCAATAGGTTAGCCTACACTGCTCACCAGAAATGCATCTCTGTTTGAAAACGTTTGGTAGTTAGTATTGGCGTTGCTCATTCTTTGTGGGCCGACGGCTGAGTCGATTTTTCGTTCACATTGTTTAATAAAACAGCCTGGGTTGCTTTGAACCTCAGTGAAGATTGACCAGAGTAGATATGAACAACATCCATCATGTGGGATGTATCCTATGTCCAAGGTCACCTATATGTGGCTATGGCTACGCTGGACAGACACGTTCAAGCAGTTTCGTTGTTTGGTCATGGGCTTGCATCATGCCAAATTGAGATCGAAACTAGCGAACTTCAACTATGTTCGTGGAATGCTGTAACGAACAGTTCATGCATTCAGGGTCGGCAGCGGTGCGGTGAATATTACGTTACCTTGTTGTTGGGTAAAAGACGATGTACGACTGTACCCATACACTCGTCACCTGAAATGTTCTTATTGGTTCGAATTAACAACGTATATCTCGATTACACAGGAAACCTGTTCCAAAGAGGACCAACGTATCTTTTCGGTGGAATTGTTCTTTCTTGAGAGAAAACATTTCCTTCCATGGCCCACCGAACAGAACATCGTTAAAATTGTCGTACTCGTCTGATTGCTACTACGGTCTCAACGAGGTTGTTCATCATTGTGGATTTGAAAGGAAGTGTACTAGGGAGTAACTTCTGTTTGCAGTTTTTTGTGACTGTTACACAATCATCACGTAATCTCAAAGAAACACATGTGGTAAACTAATGATATTTACATGTGTTTCGCACTAATCGATATTGCACCATGCAATATCTGATACCGTTCATCAGTATGCACTTCGCTGGTTTATCCAGATCTAGAGTAAGACTCAAAAATAAAATTATAACCATCGTCTGACCAGGACCCAAGACCAAGATGTGAGGAGTAAAATGAGACAACATGAGCTAGTTACTGTTTTGTAAAGCTGAAAAAGAAAGATCGAGTTTGATTTGCCACTTTTCGTTTTCCAGCAGGAGGCTCTTGAGTTCTTATTGCCACGTTGTTTTAGTCGCCGATTCCAAAAGCTCACATTTGAAAACGAGATCTGCATCTTTTGTGTACGTGTGTTTACAAGAAGTCATGCTTGGAATACATTGCCCACGTGTTCCGTAGATCATTTGGTAGGTATTATTTCGTCGTTATTCGGGAAAAAACGTCTGAGTAGACCTGCTTCACAGTCAGGCATAAGACGGGACAATGTATAAGTATAACTTACGAACAAAATCATTTATTTCAATGATTCATCTCGAAGTCAACACATAAACTAGGTGGATATGGTCGAGCACGACCGTACATCCTTCTAAGAGAACTGAGCACAGTGCAATCTTAAAAAGTGTTTCCCAGCCAGTATTGCATAATTTGTTTCTTCAACACAGGCGCCTAATGCAGCAAATATTTTCTGTTTCGTATAAGTGGTCATTAGGCAGATGTGTTTCTTCTTGGATGGGAAACACTCTATACGTAATCGCAGTAGGTACTTTCTCAAACAACGTTTAATGTGCCGATAATTGGAGTGAAAACAATTTTAAGTAATAGTGCAGAAAACGTCAATTCGAATTTACTATTGGCTTTTACTACTTGGTAATTGCGATGTATTTTGTAGAACGTTGACTCAACTGAGTGACCACCTCAGACCGTTGTAAATGTTCGACCCCTTCAGTAGCGTTCAGCGTTCAACTCTCAAGCTGAGGAGAATTTTGTCCATCCACTTCAAAAATAGTAAACGTTTATATTATGTAGTCGCGTTACTACCATGTATTATGACTACGATAAATTGCTTGGTATTTACGCCGTATGAAAGTACTGACCACAGTACATCGGTTCGTTGACAACTGTCTGGCACAATTTGCACTGATTCACAATATGACTACGGACATATCACTGCCATGTTGTTTAAGCTGAAGGTCGTGTCATGGAGGCTTATGGAGATCTTGTGAATCCGTCGAGGTAAGAGATTGGAGATCAGTTGCTGACAGGGAAACCGTATCAATTGCTGTGGAAGCATCTGACTTGTTTTCCCGACCATGTGTTTGGGTCTGTGATAGATGCCACCAAAAGTTCCACTTTCGATGGAAAGAGGCACTGAGTCTTCATCGTAACTGACACTCAACACGGAGTTAGGCTGCCTGGGGTGATGAATTGGACGCCGTTTTGTATGGTCGACATTCGATGTCTTCCAGCCAATAAATGCTGTGTTGTACAGAATAAGTGCAAACAACAGTTAGCGTTGGTTAACTAACTCGAATCTGTCACGGTTCACGTTCGAAACCCACCGCAGTTTTACTGATACTCTGGGTGTAGGCTCACTCAAGCAAACATTGAAGCAATTTATCGTTGATGCTGTTGTTTACCTCTCGGTACCGATTGATTACGTAATTATTACCAACTACTGTTCATTCATTCGAACGCTACTCCACTCAACCTAACAAATTTTCATGTAACTTAGAATACTGGCAGTCATCCACCAACGTTTTTACGATCACTTGGAAAGTCAGACTGAATATTTGCGACTTCGCCACATGGTAAATTTACGGTGGTTCCAGGGAGGGAAAATTCAATGATGACAGATATTTCCACATTGCAAGGTGGTGGCTACTTAGTCCATACACTTGCAGAGAACTGGGATTTGGGGATCACATCATCATGAGTTTAATCTACGAAGGCATACTGCATGAACACTTACAATGTTGTTCTCTCAGAATGAGCAGATATTTTAAGACAAGGCGATTGAGATGGACTTCAGGAAGCTACGAACAAAAATGTGTCCTAAACTGTTTAAAGGATTCACTAAGACATATGGATAGGTGAGTCACCAACAAAGGGAACATCATGTGACTGAGAGTTCTGGGGGTAATTATGTAAGATTAGGTGGGTCATGCACAGAAGTTACTTTGAGAGCCGTGAGAGATATAAGCAGAAGCTATGAAGATGTCACTATTAGTAAATGACACTGATTTATTGCTATGGTTGATAAACAAAGGACGGTGCGATGCACAGTGCAAATACTCACCTGTATCGGCGTTACGCAGACACAGGGAGTGTGTCCATCGATCATCAATAGCTTTTAATCGGAACATGGCTGAATCAGTCAACATCCATTGCCAACACGTGACAGTTGGTCTATGCAAAATTTGAACAAATTAGGCAGCCGTGTGAGTGTAAGACACACTGTTGAACCTGGTGATTGAGTGAATGCGAGTTTCTCATTTGACTAAGGGTCGTCAGTCTGAGTATCTTCCTGAGTCTGAATACGGTAGTGATAGAAATTGTTTAACAACACATCTTGAACCAGAACGTGTTGCAGTTACAAATGCATAGTTAAACCAGAATGTTGGTTGTGCATACACCCAATGCAGGCAGTGTGACAAATATCCCAAACACATTTGTGTAAACGAATATCTTAGACTACCTGCACCAGCTTCGCGGTAACCAGACGAAATCCATGCTACGCTTTTGCTAGATTATCCTTTATTGTCTATATACCAACCATACAACTGGCATAAGAAATTAACAAGAATTCCTTTTCACCATAGCATTCTAAATTAATTGGAATGCGATTATTAGAATAGTCTCTGACTTAAATCCCCATAGTGAGTGATAAGGAGGAAAACCACGATCGGGTAATACCAGGCGAGTATCGTCAGTATAACATAGGCATGTGTTAATAAAACATGGATACCTTGGAAACTAAATTTATCATCTGACAGTTGCACATTCGCAATCAATAATGTGACCGGACTAGTAGTGGACAAACGATATGATCGTAAAGTTGGGTGTGGAGTCTTTCTGCAACACCTTCACCACAATAGTGCACGATGCATCCGGTCCATGGTATTAGACTGTAATATTCGGAATAAGGGACTTCGAATAACCGTAGAAATCGTACTCCAATTGAAACCTCCCACGCAAGTAATAAGGAGACCTCGTACTGATTGCACTAAGCAGTTCTTATTCACCAGACAAAAAGTCGAATTTATGGATGTACAACAAAATTAACAAAGTGTCAGTCTGTCACTGGCTAATCGTATTGGTACGTACAAAGTCACAGATTGTAAATTAATTGATGCAGTATAGCACAAAGAAATTAGCGAATAACGGGAGACGTAACATCGAGACTTCATTCATTCCTGATGTAGTATCTTTAATGCGACGTTTGGATTGGCCTTCTGTTAGATCTTCAATCGTGTCGGGATTTGGATAAGCGATGAAACGAGTAGATTTTCATCACAGACTCCTGATTTCAGAGGGTAATCTGTTTACAGAGGAGCATGAAACTACTCGGGACCCGCTTAAATAGAGTGATTGAAAACAGGTCTGAGAACTACAGATTCGTGCGGGAATGACTTAAGGAGCAGCATCTCTAGCTCAAGTTATGGATTCCGCTTCAGAATAAACTAGTGAACAGTCGTCTACGTAACAGTTCACTTGCCTGTCCGATTTAGGAAGTCAGGCCTGATTAATTGTCAAATTACCGACGACTACTGATTGTTACTCAAGCGAAACTAGCTGAGCGTTCAAATATGGTAATTTGACCATGCTTACTGTAAGGTCAGTGGCACAGTAGTTAACACGGTTGACTCACAAAAGCGTGGTCGGAGCTCAAATACCGAATGTGGCAAGGATATGCACTACTGACGAGTTCTAACAGGGCCACAACTCAAATATGGTGTTTCTTTTGTAGTGTCTCGCGTTGAAACCTACGAATAAATGTGAACAATGTCCAAGTTAAAGTTGTTAGACTGCTCTATACATTGTGTATGGAATTGCTGACGAAATGATTGTATTCTCATCACACATTCGTGTGGAAACATATTCTACTTTCAACTCCAAGAGTTGGCTTACTGACAACTGAACACACTACAAAGTACATTTGAATTTATACTCACAGATGCACTCGAGCGCGCTTTTTGATGTTTTATGAGCTCATTTGTTAGGCATTGCTCTTACGGGATTCTTAACGGCAACAAATCAGTTGATGACAAACGTCATAGATGGTCGGTCATCGGTTCTTTGTGGATCGTTTATGATGGAGTTTCTTGCCACATAGATGCGGTTTATCTTACTTTGGGGATTTTACTTGTAACAGCCATGAAAGTTCTAGAAGCCAGTGGTGAGCATTTTGGAACCGATTCTCCACAATTGGTTTTGCCTGCAATCGCTTTCTGCCATGGACGCTCATGTTATTCTCACGAGCGTGAGCATCGCTCAATGAGCTTGTTCTATCTAATTCTCCAGAAGCAAGGTTGGCTGCTTCCGTTTCGCATTAGCTTAACACAGTGACCGAAGTCAAAGGACGCCTGCACACAACCCTTACCACACCATCTATGATTCTGCTAACACGCCAAGACTCCAGTGCAAACTCGAAGGAGTAAGACCAACAGACGTGTGGGTGGAAACCTTTGTGGCTCAGCTGATAAATACTAGTTAGCTAGATGGTAGGCTATAAGTCGTGGTGACATGGCTATATAACACTGCGCTTTGTGCGGTTGCAAACGCGCAGGCCGGCCCTGACTGATAGGTCACCAATGTACTTTTAGTAAACCGTTGGGCAAGAAACAACGAGTACGTTAAGCTCAAGTAGGTTATATCAGCTATATTCATTTTTTATCGTTCGCATCGACCAGCGAACATTGTCGTTTGGTAGCTCACCTTTTCCCCTTTTCAGAAACCTGGGTATCTGTAGCCTTCTACATGTCCATTTCTTCAGCTTTGCTGATGTACTGCATGGAGAATATTTTGTTTGTTTTCTTCCAGTGCACCCGTGAATTTTGTTTTTTATCTAAGTTCTCTTCAGAGTGCACTAACATGTACTCCCATACTGCATTGATTTTTGCACTACATTTTCAATATTTTTCTTTCCGGTTCAGATTACAGTCTCTGTTTATCATCCGAGGGATGAGTGTTTTAGTTTCGTGCTAACCAATCAATTGGCTAATCAGTATTGGCTGGCTGGACACAAAGGCTGCCATACATATGTATCCTAGTTTTAATCCTTCGGGTTTAAGCCAGATAAGCAGTATGTGAGTTGAACCACAGTTGGTGCAGCGCAAGCCGCCTGTGATAAAGGTTATGTGCAAGCGTCTTTTGGCTCCAGTCATTGTGACAGGCTAATCTAAAACAGAATGTCTGCAGCCAGTAGGCTAATGAAATTTAGATTCTGAAACATAAACCCTTATCTGCCAGAAACAAAAGGTAGAGAGACCCCAATAACATGACCTGAGCGGGCAAGTAGGATATTGAAAATATAAGACAAGGAGTAGTTCAATACAGAGGTGCATACAACTACACTCTGAATAGAATGAGGGAAGACAACTAACAAGACAAAACAAAACCTTCAGCACACAATGCACCAACAAAACTGAAGTAAAGCAAAGGTTGAAGGCCGCCATAGTCCAGCTAACTGAAAGGCAGAACGAGTGAATTATCAAACGACGGAAATCGGTATCAACCAACTGGAGACACGCGCATGCACCACTGTTGATGGACGATTAAGGATTACGTCATAAGTGATTTTATTGGTTTATCTGTCTGATCACTTGCCGCGCATGTAAACGAGTTCCTCCTGGACAGTGGGAAGAGGAGATGACTAAGTTTGTTCAACTTGACAAGGCAAGCGTTCAGACTTGGTATTCTGATAAGTAATTTCACTTGTGGTAACATCCGTAAAGGGAACCAGATAACAGTCTTAGTATGAGCATGTCGGCCCCACAATTCTGAAGCCCGTCGCTCCCGTCCATTTGTGTTCTACGAAACGACTTTCGTTAATCAAGCAACCGGGATTACTACATTCGTGAAATCGCACCGCTTACTGTTCATGAAATAACAGTGGTCGCGCCGGATAGGCTAAGTAAGTCACTCAGGATAGGTATGAGGCTTTTCTACCACATCCTAATCACCAACCAACCATAGATTACCGACGTCCCAAGCCATTACTTCACGCGTACTCAGCGCTCGAAAACTTACACACGCTTCTGCACTGTATGCGCGTGGCTGTTTTACTGTGTCCCTTGGGCTTCCGTTTCTGGATACCGATGAATTCCCCTTGAGATAACCACAAGGATCAGCGCCAAGATTATAGCATGAATTGCACAAGACTCACCTGACTTAACCGTGATCTGCGAGAACAACCGTCGACACTAGTTGTAATCGATAAATTGAGGCAATGGTTAAAAGCGAGGGCACAGTAACAGAGCCGAGAATATCTGACCTAAAGATCAGGCCCAAACGACTGGGAATGCTTGTAGTTAAAGTCACCGCTGATGTCCTCGTCCTGCAAACTGAACGAAATGCATACACTAGTTTCTGATGAATACCTAATAACACGCGACCAGAACTTCTCGGCCACACTGAGACCACCAGTTTCATTTTATCTGTTGAGTTGTTTAGCTGTAGTCATCATTTGAAACTAGTGTGTTGGATGATTCCGTCCTGTTCTGGCTGCTCTGTGCTGTGATCGATGGACAACAATGCACACTCATCCACGCAGCACACGTTCCGCGTAATTAATTGCACGATTCCGCCGATGCATAATCTTGGCACTATTCACACGTCTCTTACCACAATGCATGTTGACGGTTATATGAAGTCAGTAATAATCCTAATGCACTCCGATACCTGAATATTCAGTTTCCGAAAAACTACGATTCTTAGACAGGTCGAGTGATTGGCCTTGATTCATGTGACGACGTCAAACGGTTCCGTTCGACATCCGAGTCATTATGTGATGGCCACGCATACCTGAGAGGATGCTTGTGCTGTCACGGGTCCAGATTTGTCAAAAAACACATGCGATTGTGGAAACGCTTTAATTATCACTGCCCCCACTGCAATCAGGTGTTATTACTGTGTTACCAGTTATATATCACTGAAAATCATGAAAAAGCCGGCTGTTTTTTTGTGTTACTCTGCAATACTTGCTGGAGAGCGAGTGCCACAGCCGCCAAACACAGTAGCTCCTGCTGTGTAAGGTTTTGTTTTCGGATATGGTTTCTTTAAAACCATGGTATGTAAGTAGTTACTTTTTTAAAAAACTGTTATGGATGAACAAACTGTGTGGTTTCAGAGAATATCTAAAGACTACTCAGTTCACCATCTGGTACAGAATGTATCAAGACACTGACAACACAGATGGCATAGAATGAACAGACTGAACCAATTGATATGTCCTACAGTTCAGTTAAACCTTCTTAGAATCTGCTAGAACAGTTAACCCAGATGTCCCCGTAGTTATTCAACAGCTGCAGCCATGGTTACCCTGACCGGTGTGTAAAACGGTTTTTAACAGAAAATCTATCAATAAACATGCACGTAAACACATAGACAATCCACTCAGAATCTGATAAGGGCGATCAGAGGCACCGTGATAGAAGTCTGCCTTCACAACTCACGTACATGAAAACTTTTTAGAGGGTTCGGACATAAAGCTTGTCAGACATACCATTTACAACAGATTAGTAAATGGATGAGGGTGAACACTGTTCATTTTTCATGATGTACTATTGTCACTGGTTTTCAAAACCAATATTCAGAGAAAATGGGTCTCTCTACTCTTGCTCATCGATTGTAAATTTTCGAATATGCCAGAATCCACACAGTTTTTGACAAAAATTGGGCTGCACTCCACTTCTTTAATTTGTGTAGTCAAAGCGCCACAAACCATCCTGCTCACTTGTTCAGCTGATCGTATACAGGCTATGCATCGCAAGCAATTTTGCATCGTACTCGATAGACACTTATTTTTTGCTTGATGGTCGGTCAAATCACACAGACAAAAGGTAACCGGAGAAAACGTGTCGTTCCCCAGTTATATTCAATCTTTTAACTCATAACTAGTTTGAATCAAGTTAGGTATCCGCTGTCGTTCTAAAGTGCTCCGTCATCGGTACGTTGGAACCGCCAACAGTGCTGTTGACCGTTCCTTGTCAGGTGACCTTTGATCGAAGACCTGGAAGCAGTTCATAATCACACCCCTGTCTTTAAGGATGGTTGCGTGATGATACAGAAAACTGTCGACTAACATTAGTGTAAACACCCGAATTAATACGCTGGATCGACAGCGAAATGAACAGCCCTTAACGGAACCCGGCTGTCTCACTTTGAGATAAACAAAAGTAGGCCTTAATCTAGAACAGTTACTTGACTGACCCCGCTAATTACCCGATAGTCAAACTGAAAGACGAGTGTAAAAAGTCAGTTTGTTCTACTCAAGAACATGTGTTAAGGAGATAAACATTTGTCATATGTATGGTGCATGATGACCAACAAGTACTCTCTATCAGTAGTAAAGATTTGGGGATTTAGTTTATTTCAAAGTTGAACACCACCCACACTTGATCGCAGCCTTCGCATTCTGATAAACCTTTCGACTAGCCTACTCCGAAAGCAAGCACTAGACTCGAGTTTCGCTCTTATTATAAGCTCATCACTAGTCCATATCCTTTTCAGATTGCAAAATCCGATCCGGACAAGGATATGCACTATTGATAGGTTTTTTCAGTCTGCTTGAATGTTTGCTGGTAATGTGACTGCATGCCTGTAGCTTTACTCATGTTTTCTTTTTATTCACATTCGTTCACTTTATTTTTTATTTCTATAGGTCGTCGTGTACAGTTTATTTAGCCCCACAAACAAATATCCTTCTTGTTCATGTGACGACCGATGGCTTAATATTCTCAGCCACTACAAAACTCTTTACCGGTTAACTAACCGAGATGTCTACATCAACTGAAATCTATCCGTCATCGTTAATTTTCCGACGCAGACGATATCATCGACTATGCGATAGGAAGTACATGAATAGTCAAACACAACAAACACCGCCTACTCTTTAAAACTGTATCGGGTTAAGAATAAATAGCGCCGAGGGCAACCTTGCGTGCTGATTCATTTTCCGTCAGATTAGTCTCTGTCAGAAAGAAAGAATTGCAGTTCCTTTAGAAAAACTGAATCTCTCAAGTTAAGTGATTAGAAACTCTTTATTCGACACACACTTTCGATATGGTGTACACCTATTATTATTATTATTATTATTATTATTATTATTATTATTATTATTATTATTATTATTATTATTATTATTATTATTATTATTATTATTCTAATCAACAATACCTCAATGGCCTACACTGTCAAACCAGAGATGAAGTAAATGCGTGGAAGGGATTCAGTCACTGAACTTCATATGTATGTACTTGATTTCAGACCCCCTAGGCTGATCTTCCCAAAACGCTCGGACTTCGAACCCATTCTGACAACCAAAAAAGTCAGTTCTCTCTATCGCGTTACAGTCAAGCAGGTCATTCATTCTGTCCAGTCCGTTTAACCCTCCTAAAAGCAACCTTTTTTGTTTCGAGATCCCTCAAAACTTCAGTCTAATTTCGACGGAAAGTTGTTTTTTGAAAGATTATGATCGATTTCTCACTCAACCTATTCCATGCTTCAGCTTTGTCACCAGACAAGCAGCAAAAGCCGATATTGTTTCTACGCTGGGATTTGTTGGCCATACAGCTGTTTCAAAATTAGAATACTCAATTTGTTGAGCGACAATTTTAGGTTTCGATTGAACCCTGAAGTTAAAAAAGAAGTGTAATCTAACTCTATGCATTCGGGAGCTATCAACATATTCTCTTTTTATGGTTGCTGTGAACACATCGAATTGGGTGTAGAATATTATTTCCACTTTAAACTCGTGTATGCCCTCCATCTGCTACCTATTTTTCATTCTAGTATACTGGGTGCCTGTTAGTGTTTGTCTTGAGACAACGAGCCTGACTGGCTTGTTCCGACATGGAGTCCCTTTAAAAATGTGCAATAGGACGATTTAGTCATGGTTGACTTTGGTACCAATCGTTGAAGCCATAAGATACAGAGGTGACGACTATGTATTTAGATGATTTAGCTACAACTGATAATGACTGAGTCGATAATCAGGCTGTAAGGTCACCAGGTATATTCGATCCAGGTTACACGGGGCTGGAGTGATGGCTGTTTGTCGTTCACACTAATCCGCACCTTGATTCTTACTCAGTACCCTGAAGAACCCAACAGTCGCCTTATAGCAGATTAATACTAATTGAGCTAGAGCTTACTAGGAGGGGGGGGGTGGCGGCACCGAAAATTATTGGTCTTCTCCCATCCTGTAACCTTCTACTTCCCCTTCACTTAAAAAGCGTCTTAACAAATCCTACATCCAGCTGCGTTCACCTGATCTCAGAAGTGTGCCAGCTATCCAAAAACAGTTGAACTACAATAGCGAACCTGGTGTAAAACACTGAGTGATCATTTTTGAATATAACAGTGCGTATCGACATAGCGCTTGGTGTAAGGGGCTTGGGGAATGACCTTTTTCTATTGTATTTTCTATAGAATCTGGGTTGCCTTCTATAAAACTGGACGCCATAGAGGGTACCGTTGTACTCACAAGTGACTAATGGTCAGCCCATCGACAGGTGTTTAAAATTGTTCTTAGGAGCGAAGGTAAAACTTCTTTGAATGTCATTTACTAAGGATAGCAAAACAGTCAGATTTTCCTGACCATCTCAATTGTTTAGTAGGTAGATGGGCTAGAAAACAGTCTTTGTTTTTTGCTAAGTTTAGCTGACTAACTTGTATCTCGATTGTTGACTTATTTTCGAAAAAGTTGGTAAACGCAATATTGTGGGAAAATATCACTGTGAATATAGACGTAGGCGATAAACTTCACTCATGCCAACACATTTGGAAGTCCATTGAAAAACCTCCTGAATGTAACTCGATACGTGAGGAATTCATCTGCCCACGTCACGCAACACTGTGTGAAAGGTGCAGATCGGACACGATTCATTGAAGACGGAATTGAATTACATTGGGGTGTGATTTGTTTAGACCAGAAGAATTCAACAACAAACTCGACTGTTCAGATAGAACAGAACAAACCGCTACAGTTTAAAACTCGCATCAGTCAGGAAATCGAGTGTACCTGCAAGTGAACAGGAGAGCTGACGACAGTTACTTCTACAGTGCATATCTTCACACGGGTTTCGATTTGGCTAACGGTCTATTATCCTTAAATCAAACACCATCACGTCGTCATAGCCGATCACAGTTTCATAGTGTGAACCAGATTACATCAGAATACCAAACCATGATCACAAGTGAGCAATGGCTAATGTATACTCATCACGTTTCGAATTTTTGGAATACCAACTTGGACTATCATACCAAAAGATGAGCTGGGCTGTGATGTATGTCCTGGCTGGAACGAGTGCTGTGGTTCTTAGACCTATCAAAACCGACTATTTGACTTTTGCACATTACTTGTACAGTGGGCGAACTAACCACAAGAATACTGTCTTTTTTGCTCCCCATTATCCAGTTCTTAACATGTTATGTTCAGAAATTTAACAACTGTGTAAAAATACTAAACATAATGTTTGAAGCGTGTTTGTCTAACGAAAGCAGAGTTGAATCAACAGTGTCCGTTTGTAACACAGAGTCGTATGCAATGGTTTAAGGTCATTTACTGCTATTGGCGTTCAAGGTGTTTAACAAAACTTTGGGACTAACACTTCATCTTGTGACTCGGTGGGCGATCTTTACTATGCGATCGACCGTAGATACTTCTGCAATGCAAACTGAATGAGTAACTTTCACTAATGGGTCTGTACTGAAGGTCAGTGACAGGTATGCCATTAATGTGCTTTCATCCACGCCACACGGATAGCAGCTTTTAGAGCAAAAAAACTAAAAGAATTGGTCTACGCGCATTTGACTGCAAGCGTTTATTAAACTAAAACCTAGTCATTGCTGAAGTAGGGCTTAGCTTCATTTCATACAACACAGTCACGCGTTCATGCTAGCAGAAGACTTCCTAATCAAGATTAAGAAAAAGTGTTTGTTGTGATTACGATAAATTATTAAATTCGTTGAGCGGTTTGTTGATTGCTGATGAGCACGAAGGGGATTTCGACTGATATAGTGCAAACATTGGTCACAAATGATTGCCGCCTACGCAGTTCCATATATTTTTATTTACTCTCTCTCAAAAATGAGCACTAGACTCGAGTATCGCTGATGTTCGAGCTCTTCATTAGTGCATAATCTTGCTACAGCAGGGATTTAAACTCCGGCCACGTCTTTAATGAGCGACCATGTTGACCACTGCACCGCCGATCCCACGGTAAGCACGAATAATTTATCACAGACACAGAGAATAAGGTGGACAAAAACATTGAAATAACTGACTGTATACGAGGAGAAAGATGAAGTAATTCAATATAAACTGTCTATCCTGCTCAAATGAGAAGGTGGCGTTCCTTTTGGCCGCGAATGCACAAATATATATATATATATATATATATATATATATATAATTTCCGTTAACAGAGAAAAGCCGTTTTTTAAACTGAAATATCGTTTCTTTTTAGAACCACATAGACACGTATATCGCACTCCGATTTTATTGTTCGTAAACACAACAGCCGTATAGGTTTATTGATTTCCCGCGGAAATTCTTCATTTTTTGTTAAATTGTTGCATTATTTTAAACATAGTGAACTCAGCGACGATTTTCATTAGGTCAACACATTCTATGATAGGTGAATGTGCAGTCAAGTTTCTGATTAAATTGTATTGTTAGCAGAAATGTTTCAACTTGGACTTTGGTCTCAATGACCGTAAGCGTAGAAATGACTTCAGCAGCACTTCTTGAGTCATCCGACTTGGAGTTGGTAGTTGTTTGTCTTTGACTATAAATACTTCTGAAACACAATACCACCAAAGTTAATGAGCTACTTCCAGTTAATCAAATACCATACCTGATATTTTCATCTAACAAGAATTTTTTACCTCCCAGAGAGAAAAAGCTTTAGGGTCCCTATCCGATAAGATCGTTACCCGTGTAAGTGAAATTGTGGAATGTTACCCAGTAGTATTTACAGACAGTGATGATGCACAGAGAAGAATCCTATGATTGTCATTCGTGACAGGTGTGGCACACTTGATGGCAAAAATAGTATATGGCCGTCTATCGATCTAATACAAGAAGAGGGTTCAAGTGATAAAGGCATTCTGTACTGTCAATCTCACTTACACAAGTGATAAGGCTAATGTTGATTGTACCATTAGGTTGTATATTATTTTTGAATATATATTGTAGTAACCTGTTGGCCAATTACTTATAGTAAGTAGGATCGACTGATTAGCTGGCTATTACCTTAACTCTGAGTTTTAACTGGGTAATTGATGGTGTAAGTAAGAACTCTGCTCACTTAGTGGGTAACCGGTCTGTAACACACTGCTTACTTTGTGGTCACAACTGAATCGGTTGCGATGCTTAACCCCCTACTCAATCCGCTCATACGTGAGGATCCACCAGAATTACAGAGTACTCCCACAAGTCAACGAAAGCATGTCTATTCATGGGTCTGCTCGATTTCTGTCCTTGTTGTCACTGTTATCTGTCTGTATGTCTATCGGTTGTATCAGATTGTTCTTCCAAGGTATTGGAATGTTGCATGCGATTGTTCACATTCTCATTAACTTTCATTCCCACAAAATTGTTTGATCTGTATCTGTGAATGGCCCAACCACTTTAATTATCTGATGAACAGAGAAATAGGATTTCTTCTGTAGAAATCCATGAACCACTGAATTCACGTTAATCAGACTGGAAAAATGTTGGAAAAAACAGACAAGTTGAAGGTTATCTGTCTACTCATTTGGAGGTTGTAACTCAAAATGTGAATTGCAAAACGAATTTGTTAGCAGTAGTCAAAGCGAAAATCAGGTTGCCTTGTTGACCGTGGGAATGCCTTATTTTGTCGATACGGTTGTTTAATCAACTCTGGTGGGTTATAGTTAACGACTACCAGTGGTGGTACAACGACACATAAATTAACTGAATACATAAATTGACCTGACAAACAATAATATTGATGTAGAAATGTTACTACTCGACTTCCTATCAATTGTTCAGCTGATCCAAGCTGTTCTTCCTATGTTCCATTCACGGTCTACCCACCATGTCACCGAGTGATTTGTCAGCTGTCTTTTTCAGTACATTTACGTACGTTCGGTATCCTCATAAACACCCTGTCAACAGTGTTACAAACTAATTGGACGATATTACCCACGTAGATGATGTGATCGACATTCTGATTTGGTCTGTCCAAAATAACAAAGACATGGTCAATGCTAATCTAATTCTCATAATTATACTTTACTCTTTGAAGCACAAAATGCATACCGTACAGACTGCCTATGTCATCTAACCAATTCAGCATGGTTTGCATGCTTTCTCCACAAGAGCTAAGTAACGCTGTTCGAATATTCAGTGCCGGTCAACTCACTGTTTTGTAAAAATCTCCACTTCAAGATCCTCGAAACCTCTGACTGTTTTTTCCGAAATATCGCCTACCACAAAATTGGAAAGGAAGTCAGAGATCGGACATCCTTGTTGAACTTCGTCTGATGTGAAGAATGTACGAGATTACTGCCCATAGATAAGCGCTCAGAGAGGGTATAAGTAAACTTCAGCAAGTTGAAATATCTTATCGCGATTCGTTTGCGACAAAGACAATCTTAGAAAGAGTGTTATCCAGTCGAATCAAAGGCAGCTTTTACAATCAAAATTCCAAGACCGTTGGCGGAGGAAAAGGGATGTTGATGCTACTTTGTCTGTCATGAGCTAAAAATATGATCACCATACTCCTGATTAGGCTGGAGACCTCTGTTTCGCTCTCATTTGGTTATTAATGGGTTTCAGAAGACAAGTGGGAAATTTTGGTACGCTACAGAAATGGTTCATACTCCCGTGGTTGTCAGTTGGCATCTTGTCATTCCTTTCGGAAATGGCAGTGAATGTCGATGAACGCCAATCAAGAAGAATCTCTTCAGTCCCTTGTAAAGAACGAAGAAGTGTGGTCACTTCAGACAGAAACCTTTCAGTGATATCTGTAAACAGTGTTGAAGGATGGTGCTTAGGTCACGAAGCTTTATTACGTTTCAATAATTTAAGCACTGAGGGGCCATTTTGGTTTTCGACAGAGGATAGTTGAGAAATTCACAACTTCCGTCACCCACAGCTGAATGTGCTGTCACAGGCCAGGTGAACTGTTCTCAAAAGCGTACGGCCCATCTGTTAGACCGCCGTGACAAGTTGTAAGTCTGTGAGCTGTCTTCTTAGTGTGTGGTATCAATAACACCTTGTCAGTGAACAGCGTGACTAACAACCAAAATCTTAATTCTTAGGAGTGGAAGAACTATGTCTGTGTGCCTGCGTATTTTGGTTAGAAACGACGACCAACCGTGAAAAATAGCCAAGTCCTTCTGTGGTCTATAAGTCATGTCCCTAGGTCGAACAAAAGATCATCCCAGAATGACGGGAGCACATGTCAGGTTAGTTTGGCTGAAACCGGCGATCGTGAAATCCTGAGATGACTAGTGAATCCAAACACATTTGCAAATTTAGTGTGCGAACTGATAGAGCACATATTTGTGAATTCAGTATTAGTCGACTGTCGGTTCAGTGGTATGGGATGAAGATTAAAAAAGAGGAAGATTAAATATTTCTAGCGTCATTCAGAGGCCAGTGAGCAGTATTGCAAGATAACAGAAGTTGGTAGAACAAGCACGCCGTAATAGGTAGATTGAAATTGTTGCTTCCCGGGTACTGATTTAGTGCTAGTAATAGGTCAGGATTAACCCAATGATGGAATTAATGATGCTAACAAACTAGTGGTGCAAACAACTTAATATGTGTAGGTGATTAAACCCTATTCGAAAAGCCTTTAAGAGTCACAGACGATTCAAACGGATTCACAAAAATGCTAACGGTTCGGATTTTCTAGTAAACAGACCATCCTCACAAATTGTGTTTTTACTTTACGAACACCATCGTTAGTTTGACGGAATTTTCTTCCCTGGTCTCAAGGGCGTTCTCTATTGAGAATAACTGTCCCGAAAATACCCGCCAAATTTCACCAGTGATTGTGAACCGCTGTAATAAATGTTGACACAATCATTGACTGAAACCTGTTCAGTATGCTGTACTCAGTTACGTAAAAGTATTCTGGACTGAGCTATTTGTGCATCTTGCTAACCACAGACCGAAAAGTGTGCAGCGTCAAGACCAACTGTGCTAAAATCTACTTCCCTAAGTGTTCCATCTATGAATAACACAGACCTGAAACACTATTATTCTGTGCTCTTGAGTATTTCAGATGGAAACCTCACGGATGTTCATCCACATCTAGGTTGTTCAGCTGTTCATATTTGAAACATACATTCAGATCAGTCCGGAATAAAAAAACACGTTTATCTTCCAGGTAGAATAACAAACTTTTAACCTTCAGGCATGTGGTACACTGTTCTCTCAAATAGACCTGCCGGATACTTGAGTCAAGGATGCCCTAAGTTCATTGTTTTCCATAAAGTAAAATACACATTTCTCAGCCAGGCCGCCACGGATCATAGAAAATGTCCAGGATTGCAGAGCTGAAAACTGACAGTCCTCATATCTGCGTACTAGATAAACCCGTCCCCCTGCATGACTCAAGACACAGTGAGCAACAGAAAAACGCCATTAGTAAGCATGTCTTTTAATCTTGACTGTCAAAGTTCTGTCAGGGTCTCTGTCGAGTAGAAATCAGGTAAGTAGGTTGAGCTGGGTGACAGTTTTGCGAACCAATATGTGCATAATCAAACAGTGCTGTTGAGTTTGCAGGCAAAGATGACGTCATAAAAATAACGTCACTTTCAACTTTGCTGCTTACAGTGGGAAATTGGCCGTCTAAGTGATATGGGATGAAGGGAGACTTGATAGAAAATTTACACTCCAGAATAGCTAAGTTGTCAGTTTGACCGCGTTTTTTTACTAGCTAATCACTGTCGGTGGCAAAAACTTATCATGTGTTCAACAGACAATTTTCACACTTAGTTGGTGTATCTACCGAACAGTGTATTTATCCCACCTAGCAAACGATCCTTATTATCGCGAGAATAAAAAGTGTAAAATTGAGACCTTTCGGCCTTGTAAACAGTCTATAATGATATAAAATGATGGCTGGTGAGTACTAGAGAATGTCGGTTACTACAAGTTAAACGTCACGTAAAAGTGTTGGCAGTTTTCATGCTGTTGCAAACTATTTGGTCAGCCCCTTTCAAAAATACCCACTAGATCCGAGTTTCGCCCATGTTATAGCTCGTCAGTAGTGCCTATCCTTGTCACGGCCGGATTAAAACTCTGGACATGTTTTTCTGAGGAAACCGTTTTGAAAACTGCGTTGTTTTGGCTATTACCTCGCTCATTATGACAAATTGAAAAAAGAATAAGGAGGGTTTTATAGATTTGGTCCACTTGAGACTTCCGGTTACCGTTGTTTTCCTCCTCATATCAATATTAAGGGCTTTGTGTGTTAACAAGTAGTGAAAGAATTCGATGGAACAATTTTTGTAAGTGATTGTTAGTTTCACCTTCTCTGTTAATCAATAACCAAAATACTACTCAACATGTTCAATAACTTGTGTGATATTTGCTTGAAGAGAAGTCAAACAACGGAATTAATGGCAAGGTTACTGTTTCTTCTCTTGATACAATGGGTTAAGCTGAGCTTCACACATTAGCAGTTGTGACTGACAGATTGCGTGTGAAAACTCGGTCGTGTCTTACGTGAGTTCACTAGCGCATTAGTCAACACGATTGTCTTTTGTAAGCGTGACTGGAACTCAACTCTCGCCTGTGTCAAGGGTATGCGCTACTGACGTGTTCAAACAAGAGCGAAACTTGAGAATAGTATCTTCGAACGGGGTTTGGCTAAAAGGTCAACGGGACTGTACATGTTGAGATCATTTGTGAGTTGTGTACAATTTATACAGGATGATCACTTTGTAGTAGTTGCATCAAAAAATGAATGCATAGGTAAATCTGTCTGATACATTGTTCCAACTCGACACAACGCGATTCAACCTGCTACAAGCCGCCTGGCGCCGGTAAACGGCGTCATAAACTTCCGTTAATCTGTAAACACCCTCGGAGTTATACGAACTGCCGATTGCTAATCAATCACGCATTTATGCAGCGGACATTGATTACTCCTCGTGGAATGAAAGTTCGGAATTATTGCAAACCTCTTTGGCTGACGGAGGTCCCTACAACATGTACTGCTATACCATTTACCTAAGAGACCATGGTGTTAAACTCGCGTAACCGTTATCTGCACGTATAACACGAACTTACGTAGGCTGCAATGAACGAGTACTAAACCAGCAGACTGACAGTTTGGTTTCTTCGCAACAAAGCGCTCACACTTGTGAAAGAGTTTCATTTCAATGACTGCGAAGTGTGAATCCTTTTCACTAACTACGAACAGCAGGACCCAATGAATATTTAAATGCGTGAATAGCACGACACGCTGGTCCGGTCAGTTTGTCTAGGTGCTTGACACACTCTGGTCTGTCTTCAAAACTTTGGTTATTGTTACACTGGTACATGCTAAAAATCCGATTGTCGTTTACTATCGTTCACTCACTTCGATCACGAGGCTCATTACAGACTTCTTCAGAGTTAATTCTATGCACAAAATAGTTCGTTATACACTTTACTGAGTGAGGTTGGACAGATACTTTCAGACAGACCTCGTTAATTAATTGAAATCACGTCTTCTGCCGTGAGCCACCTGTCAAGAGTATCGGCGCAACACTTGTTTTTCCGATCATATGGAGTTGTGATAAGATTCTCCCTCTGAGTACATTCCATTTATAGGTTTCATTACGCGATTAAAAGTAAAGTTGCTGACTTATACTTTTTATTTCGTACTGCACAACAAACTGAGTTTTCAGCATATACGATAAAAATACATTATCTTTTTGTTCCAATAATCCTTTGCTAATCTCTTTCGTCAGCTCGGTACAACTGATTGGTTTTCTCCGAGTTGACCTAGAAAACTGCATATAAACTTCTTAAACAGATCAGCTGTTTTTCTTTTATTTCGGCCGCTTTTGTTACCAATTCATTAATAAAAGTGGGAAAATATCAGACATACTTATTAAGCTTACTTTTACTTAGACCTGACCAGACGACAGCAGCTTACGAGTTTGTCATTTTGTTCATTACTTAACTCTGACCTTCTTACTTATAATTCTTTCCGATCGTTATTCGAGTTGCTAGTTTAAAGGTGTCATCTAGGGAGTAGTATGAAGTTTTGTATACCGCCGAGTGTTCGCGGACTTTTTCTTGAATTGAAGCAGGCTATCCCAGTCTGAGCAATACAGACTCACTGCTAGAATACTCAAGTCGGAGTAAGTCAAGCAGCTCTAACTTTCTCTCCCACACAGCACTTCGTCCATTCATGTACGCCGAAGCTGAGTAGTGAGTTTGCTGTGAATTTGCGCCCATTGAAAGCAGTCAGAATTCTAAGGTGGATTTGGATCCAGTACGCTCATATCTATATTTACCCAGATAAGAAACAAGGTTGGTTTCGATCCGCTAGGAAAAGAAACTCAATCCAGGAGCTCAAGCAGTTTCAGAATAAAAGCCATATAAGCTTAAAACCCACAGTATTAAAGCTGACCATTTTGTGATGGGATGCCGGAACATAAAAACTATAGCTTCACGATTCTAAGGAAACAGATCAAGTCTTAGATTGACACAGCATAGCTGTTATGAATGAGATCAAAAGTGCCCTTCCTGCCAACCAAAAAACGCGACAAAAGATGTGAACCACCAAACATCGATGTCGTTCTTAATATTCGATCAGAGTGACGCAGTCAACACATCACGCGCACACAGTGGCTCATCCCAGAGGCAGTCACGAGACTCTCGAGGCCTGCGCAATCCAAGTTCACTTAGGTTGACTCATGCCTGTTTATCGATGATCGCTCCACTTCGTACAGCGTTGATGACAACCCTCAGCCAGTTTTAACGTACCGTTTGTATATTGGGTTTGGGGGAACGCTGAAGTTGAATGAACTGACTACTGTTAACACGAAAATCGTACATTAGTGACACTCAAGCTTGGGGATATAAAGCGGTTAAAACATCAGAAGTGGGCACATACCACCATTACCAGCATGACTAAAAGCCCGTCAGAAAGCTTAACTGAATAAATGATTTATCGTTTCGCATAGTGGAGACCTTCTATGATGAATTCGCTAGCGAACGTCTACTTATAAGTCTGATTAATCTGAATTCCCGTATGAATTCATTACGTATAGACTATCATGACAGAATCCAGCTTTTTTCCCTCTAGATTTAAGCAAAAAGTGTTGTTTCTTGACTATCTGCATAAAAAATCCAAGTTAGTCAAGCCTCATCACAGTGCCTGCCCATGGGCTGAAAGCTGATAACTTGTACTGCGTCGGTTTAGAGTTAGGCTGATTCACATTGACACTTTTTAGATGTAAGCGGGTCTGGGAAGCTTCCTACCAAAAATCCGTGAACACTTTCCATACTCTTCAAACCACTTCATCTCCGGTTTTAAAGTCCTGCTGCTCATCCTCAGGATCCGTGGACTTTACCATATGAACTGCTTTGATCTCCACATCCAAGTAACTCGGTAGAATCTTATCAGTAACTCTGGTTGATGGTCAATGGATAATTATACCAGCTTCTCAGATTGGCAACTCCACTATGATAGTTCAAGTTGCATAGAATGTTACTATGATTCAGATGGTACCAGCACAAACTTTAAAACATGATTACTGAGTCAAGCGACTTAGGCATAATGGGTTCATCGTTGACTGGGTGATATGCCCATCAAAAGTAGCTATCTAATATTACTGTTCCATCCGTCATAACACTATTCGTTTCCATTCTGGAATTGTGACACTTTTGTTGGGAGGCGGCTGGTGACCCTACGTGACCTAGTTTTGAGCATTCGCTGTACCATGGAAATCGGGTCATTTACACTCAACAAATTTGTACATGAGCTAGTGAATAATTTATTTGATGAAATAGATATCCTGGAAAACTCACATGCCCTTCCATGAGGATGTATAGGATCTTACGAACAAGGGACCGGATTGAGGTTTTAGAGGAATGCGAATATTGTATTCTTATGGGGACTGAGCTGTTTCTCAGTTGAAGTTCACTGGCAATGCCCTTAAGCAGTCGGACTACACGAACAAATTTATTGGGCTATTTGCCTTTTAATTTATTGCCACATACAACGAACTGAAGTGGGATAGACAACAGCACAAAGTAGTCCTTGCTGTCAACAGAACTGATTATTTACAATCGCCTCTTCTGGAATTTAACTTCAGTTTATTTGAACGAGTGGCTTTTGATGCTAGCATGCGATTGCCACCGAAGACAGCAAGCTATCGCTTTTCTGTACAAAAATTGTCGCGCTAGCAACTCTGAACGGATTGCAGGTATTCAGAAATGACCACCACTTGAAATCCTGTACGCAGTAAAGTTGACAGGATTCAGAGAAATGCTGAGCCATACATCATTTTTTTTCTCAGTTACTAGAACTGCTATGAAAGTGCAGAAACAGTCACTGCAATGCTTCAGTGAATCAGCCCCTCCTTTCCACTACGCTTATCAACGCCTCTGTTATTTTGTCAAAGGCATCAACAAGGTCAATGTGTTCAACTTTAGACGAGTTTTTGGAGGCACGCATGTATATTCGACACCCTTGTAATTGTGGCCAGATATTCGTTCTTCTTGACTGAGTGTCAGCAAATTCTAATGCGCTCAGTTATTCATATTCATTATTCATATTCAGTGATGGAGATTAGCACTCTGCCGTAGCAAATGAAAACTGCTGTGACAAACAGAAATAGCACATGTGTGACAAAACTTGGCGGTACAGTAAAGCATGGGATTCGATTTACAGATGACTCGTAACTTAGGAAGACCCTTAGTGTTCTAACACCGGCAACTACACCTAATTATGTGCACACAATATATCACTTAACTTTAACGTGAACAAGATGCTCAGTTCAGATCTCGTCCGTTTTAATGAATCTGTTAATGTCGTATAAACATATAACACTTCCTCATGTGACGACCTCCTTCATAAACGTCATCTTCCCCCACAGGCTACGTTTGTAATAACCCATCACGTACTAAATTAGCCACTTACTGATAACGATAACCGATTCACATTACAACGATCACCTGTATGAATGTTCTATGCCACTTCTAGTTAATCAGATGTATAAGTGGTTGCGAAACACAAAGTTGGTGTAGTGGTCTGTCGGTAATATCACTGACTGATGAAAAGTTTTTCAGAGGAGAATGAGGAAATTAGCTGACAGGTGAAGTTAAAAAATAAACTAAAAACCGGTTCAATTTGAACCGATGTTACAGAGAGATCTTCCAACGTTAGGACCTGACTTCATTGTTACTGGAGAGCGATGACAAACAAAACGACGGTGTGGTCACTGACAGACAGAATAACTTGACAACAACCTTGAAAATTGATCCAACGAAACCTTTACAGTGAATGGTAATCTATGCCCATGTAATACAGCCCTGTGCGAAGATTGGTTTAGAGATGAAAGCACCAAGCAGGCTGAATATAAGTGAAATACACAGAAAGAGGGGTTTAAGATAACGCTGTCATTCAAAATTAAACTCGAAACTCCCTCGTACGTAGCAATAGGATTGCAATAGAACTGTGACAAGCTATCGGCTTTGCTAACACATAAACCTATAAATCAATGTCGTATCATTAACGGAAATTGCTATCGTATGTTAAACCATAGGCTTCGATCTGATTGGTCTGACTGTGAACAGCTGTCTTGTTAGGTATAAAATGAGAGCTGCAATAAAGACCACCACCAGCTTACTAGCGTACACGTCAGGTCAAAATTCTCCATTTTCAGTTCGCAGACTAGACAGGAAATGCGAGTGAAGAACTTAAGCGACTGATCTCTGAGTTTGTTCTCAGCGCTGAGTGACGCTAGCATGGATAGTCCATCATGTACCTATTATCCAACTCATCCCTCGTAGAACCAGCTGATTGGATCGCGGCCGCATACTGCAACTACTCTATGCGTAAGCTGTGTTACAGATGTTTGATAGCTTGTCCCTTACACAGTCTTTCACCACGATGATAAGAACTATATCCTGACTCGTGCATCCCGATGATACGACTGCACGTGACCCTACTTCAAGTACATCGTCCCACCCCCCCAACCCCTAAGTTTGCTCTTCTACGTTTCGGTGTCTGAAGGTGCACTTTTGCAGGATATCTGAACAGAATTCCGTTGCTCCTTAAACGTCTTTATATTTTGCTTCAGGATGCAAAAAGTTGCCAAGACCACTTGGGCAGGCTTAACATATAGGTAACACCTGTGTCTAACGTACCCTGCGGCACTGGAATCACTTGAAGGAAATCCATGTATAGATAACCGACAAGCTAGGTTACGGTGTTGGGCATAAAATAGACATGGTATTGGTTAACTGTATCTGGTTGACAGGAAAACGGTACGGTTCTCACTCACTACTCGACACACTGTCTCGTGTACACTGGGTGATTATACATCCATCCAGTATGAGTGAAAAAAATTGGTTGTCGATATCACTGAATACTTCTGTGGTATTAATCGACCAGTTGATTTTTACTGAAACCTTCAGTTCACCATTCAAATGGGATGTGAAAAACAGACTGTTGAGTCACGATTTCGCCTGAGGAAGTTGAAGCATTGAGTACATGTTTGGTAACTCGAAGGTGAGCGGTTCAACAATGGTATAGGTATTCCCACCTGAAGAAATTCATATCACTTGAGAAAGGTAAACCAGCCTTTCCGGACGACACGGTTTGGGCCACCAGGATTTACCACAAGAGCGAATTACACCGTGTAACCTTTGTTACGGCACCATCTGTATCTTAAGCCACCGACATTCCAGAATCGCACACTGGACTGTAAACTGTTACACATCAGATTCAAGGTTATACGACTGACGCTTGATATAGTTTATTATATGCAAACGCAGTGACAGATGAATTCAACACTACGACATTCACCCTGTTGAACTTCCGCTGCCGATTTATGCACACTCACCGCCTAACATTTATTCACAAATATTTCGGCTAGCTTTGAGCTCTAGTAGCCATGGTCTAGTGTGTTGAAGCTTTTCATCCGCATCTCTGAGGTCTACTTCCTTGCCATTCCTCTCGTTATTGGGTCAAAGACAGAAACAGTTACATGTTGAGCGCATTTGAACCACTGCCGAGCGGCGCTCACAGCGATAGGGTACTGAGTCTTTGACGGCAACTGCTTCTGTCCTTCACAAAATCGATGAGTTTCTCTTTCAAAATGAACCAAACTGTACACAGCAGATAGCCGTTTTATGGTGAAAACTTAGACACAGCGAAGATCACGAAGTGATCTCATTGTAAAAATCAACCATTCCCATAAACGTTTGTTTACAAAGTAAACGGTAACTCATCATCTCGTGTCGTTGTGTGTGTCACTGATCCAATATTGGCTGGCTGTTCGACTGACACATTAAAGGTCTCGACTTCTCGTCAGGGCCAGCGATCCGCACTCAGTGTTGATCACTCATCCAATGCAATCATAACTCGTGGCATTAGTTTTTAGGTACTGTCAAACATGTGAGTCCAGCCAGCCAGTCAACAAACTCTGTCTACTTAGGGAGTGAGTGTGACCTGTTCTCGGTAGTTTCAGTAGATCTGCTAGATTATGTGTTGTATTGACGTGTAGTCAGTTGGAATGGTGCCTGTAGGTAGGTGACACTACTGTGTACAATGTAACTTGTATTAATGGTGTCCGCCTAGAATGACCGAATATTTCAGGGTAGCTGTGTTCCGACCGACTGATGCAACGTGGAGAGGAAGTACTCGCCGTGTGACATCTACATTTTCCAGGAGGAAGTTTTATTGGTCGCATTGTTCATTCTTGTCTAGTTGTGTTCGATACGGATGTTTTCTGACCAAGGCAATTTGTTTTGTCCACCAGTGTGCATGTGAATGTGTGGTATGTGCAGACTCGACGCTAGGAACTACATAGTACAAGTTTTGTCGACTAGCATATTCCGTACGCTATGGACTGAGTGTACCGGTTTGCACACATCTGTTAATTTATGGAATTTAACTGTGTGCATCATGAAATAACTGTTTGTACAGCTGCTTATGGAGTACTCTGCATTAAGACTAGAAGCAACCCTTGAACTTAGTCTAATATCTTCCAGATTTGCCGTTATCCAGTACCCATTACTATTAGCCCAGTCAATACGCTTGGGATATACCCAAATACTGATTAGCCCAGACTTGCTAAGAGTGTGAAGGCTCAATGAATGAAAATGACCCGACTGAAGGTGGACACTCACGGTGAGACTGAGCGTGTTATAAGTGGGTGGGAGAACGACGGTGAGTTAGAAAAGCTGACTAGGCAATCGCTGACCAAGCCAGTGAGGCATGAGTCCAGTGTTAGGAATGGGCTGGATCAATTTTGTCACCTGCTTTGATAAACCGTTGCTAGTAGCGACCAAAAACGTCAGAATCAGACAAGTTCTATTGTCATTTACCCACTTCATCCATTCACAACAATTATGAACCCGAGCAGACCGTGTCGCAGTCCGGAAGTCTGTTTACCTCGACGGTAACGAAGTACATCCTGGCAAGATAAAGCAGAACAAAATAGGGTCAAGTAGAAGACTTAAAACTGTTATAGATTCAGGCCCGCTGCCTTCTCAAATAGCCTTTATAATCAGCATTTTCAGTAAACATGGAGTTTACAACTGGACCGATGACATTGACATACTACCCTATACTACTGACAAACTATAGCAATACAAATAACGTATGTACATATGTGTATATCATATTGAGGAGAGCGTGTTAAAGTCGGATGACGGATTGGAGACCTGTAATCTAAAGCTAAACTATCACTTAACGTACCGGTAGTGGAAATGGGTGTAACATTTCAATTATCTCAGTGAGGTCGGGAAAGTTGGATATACGCATTATGAAATAAATAAGTTTTGAAGATGGTCCACGGAATACTGTTCTGTAAGATGAAGTGCGCTCATCTGGGTGCTGGTCCATGCTATTTCGGTGCTCACTGCATATCATACAGTCAACAGACGTATAAATTAGCGACGAAATGCTCCACTCCTCCACTTGAAGCGGACCTTTATGCACGAGGATGTTAACTCTATTATGAGTGGGCACCACCCTATTGTCTATGACAACCACTTCTTGAATGCGGGTGAGCGCAGCTATCCCCGTGTACATCTTTCTAAAACAACCGACTTTCATGACTCGTGAACCTCGTGTTCGTAGTTTAAGTAACAGAAATGAAAAACGAGTAAGTTTCATTTTAACAAACACTTCAGTGACTTGGCTGGTAATTAATCAGTGAGAAGCAAACTGAGGACGCAATCAGTATTTCTAAAACGCCATGCTGTCATTTATTCATACAGCTCCCTGGAAACTACTGAGTTCACATTAATTTTCCAAAATTTTTGCAGATCTCTCAGAATCGTTGTACTGTCTACAGTCAGTGAGTGTTCATAAGTTGTGAAAGTTCGATAATTTTGCCATTTTTTCTTGTCATTAGTCTGTCCGAATGTGCATACGGCTTCTGTCATTCGAGAGTTTGAAACCTCGGGGCTGTCTGTCAAGAGGACACATGAGAAGTTCAGTTTCATCAACATACAACAGAGATACGAGGGGTATTATCTAAAATATTCCTGTAAGCTTTGTAACTTAACCCTTGAGTTCACCTGGATTTGTGCTGAGTGGGTGTTGTACATAAGACATTTGAGATTTGTGCGGAGGCGTTCTTTGTTTTCGATCACTGGGTACGGTTGCTGTCAACCCTATTAAACGGTATGTATAGGACTAATCTTCCGTCTGACAAGGAAGCTACCGTTTCCGTAGCAGTCGAACCCTTAAAGATAATGAATATTTTCAACGTGCAACATGTGACTAATTACTGGTGAATTTGATCATCTGTTGTGTCACCGACCTGACTATCATCGATGCTGATTATTAAAATCCGTTCAGACACAACTGTACTAGTGTTTTTAACCAGACGGTTTAAGTGACTGGTCACTGTTTTGAGAAAACGCAGGTGAAATCTGTGCACGATACAATTTTCATTCGCGTGTGTGCAATAGCTCTTAATTAAGTGGAACTGTGTGCTCATTCCTACCGTATGCAACATAGCAACTATTGCAAATGGGTCGTCTGCGGATGTTTTCAACATTCACGTGGCTAATCCGAGTTACACTAACTCTGATGTTGAATTGGTCGAAGAACCAGCTAACGGTAGATTGAATTTTGGTGGTCACCAAACGAGATGGTAGAGTGAGGTTGACAGTAGCCGTGGACTGGCCGACTCAGTGGTGATGACCAACCTTGCAGAGTGTACATCATAAATCGACTCAGAACAAAGGTCTTCATAACGATTGAACCCGCATTATAAAGTCACAAGCGCGAATCTCAACGGTTCGACAATTAACTGCAAGTTTTATTGTCAATTTAAAACGTATGTAGACTACCAGCGGAATCCGGAAATGTTGGTTACTTCGAATACACAAACTGGCAGCTACAGTCGTTAATTGACTGAATAGGTTGCTCATCACGCGAATTTAGTTGCCTAGATATAGAACGAGTAGATGTACATGCGATAATATTTTCCACTGTTATGATAAATTTTTAGTTTCACATCTGTTTTGAAATGCGGAGATCCAGTCTGCTTTGAAGAGTTGAAAATGTGTTTCTTGAAATTGATTGCTGTCGAAAAGACTTTCAGTTGCGACTCACTTTTCGTTGTGTGGATATTTTGATGGAAGTAAGAAACGGGTAACCTTCGTGCTAAGAATCAAGTCCCAGTCTAATGCACACGGTAGAACAAGCAGCGAAAAGGAACATCTAGCCTCGTTTGGCTGTTTTGGGTCCGACGTGAAACGAGGCAAGGCTCGTTTTCTAATCTCTCTGAACTGATCAGCAGGAAGCAAGCAGGCGATTGTTGTCTTTACCGGTGACGTTGGTGGTTGTGAAAACTCCTGTGAATTAATCGGTTTCATGGTCTTTGCTAAATGCCGTCCATTCAGTCAGTCTCTCAAACATTCAACTCAACACAGTTCTGTGGTGCCGGTCATACTGACAGTCATCGATCAAAATCCGACTACTGATTGGAAGTTAACAAGTTTACTGGTGGATCACAGTTTCGTTACTGAAAGCTAGATGATAAAGTGGGTGTGTGGCAGTTCAAGGGTGACAGATTCAGTCGACACACGAGGTACTGTCCGACCGATTCGAGAAATTGGATTGGTATTTCTTGATCACTTTTTGAATTGCATGAGTTACAGAAGATTAATACAAAATGTTTAGTATCAGTATTATTCACCTGGAATGGCCGGATGTTTCGAGATGTAGATGGCCTAATCCGTTGATATAGCCCTGTGAGTGGACTTCAGTTGTCTTGCCATAGTGACCACATACTTCTTGATCACCTACCTTGAACAGCAAAAGTTTCTTAAAATCACCTTGACCAAATTGTCCTCAAGTGTAAGGAATTGCAAACACTTTCACATATATGACTGTTACTGTTGAGGACATGACAACAGGCGTTCCACACACTGTTTATCTACCGCTTTTGAAGAATAGCCGGCGCAAAAGTGTTTGTCAGAGACTGACCAACGAGAAAAATTTCTCAGTAACTATTTTGCCGTTGTGCGAACCTTGGGGGCAGGTGTCATTATAAGTAGATCAGTGAAGTATTAACATGCGTAATAGACCCTACCCGTGAACGACATCGGGAGACGAATGTGCGCACCTGAAAGGACATCGAGTTGAGAGGATGAACCATGCTATTGCTAGATGTCACGCCTGAAACAACTAACTTGTGTGACTTCCGCCTGTCCGTTTTGGCTATGAACATGCCGAAGCTTTAAAAAATATCTACATCACAGCCCTTTTGGTTGGTCTTTTTTGTGCTACAGCACACTGATAACCCAAACCGAACTGTGTTTGTGAAGATTAGCAGGGTTCTGGGACCCCACACGTAAAGAGGTGATTCTGCTGTTGACATCGCTTACGTCTTTGGCACTCAATGACCCAAATATGCTAACATTAACAGCATATTAACTGCTGGGTAAACAATCAGCAGATATAACCGATCGCAGTTATATTGCCGCCACCTTTCACCATCGTCATTTTTTGAGCAAACACCTTCGCTTTCACATAAATTGAAAATCACCCATAGTTGATCGCAGCTATTGCATTCCCATGGACTTTTCAGTCGGCTCCTTTAGAAAAATAGGCTAGTCTCGAGTTTTGCTCTTGTTAGAGCTAGGTTTCGGTAAAATTTATCAAACCAGGCAATTGTTATAATGGCCATTGTCCGGTATGCTACATAGTAAAGTGAATACTGATCAGCCCTCTTAATCGACCCGCTGTGAACACTTTCGTATTAACATAAGCACGCCCAAGTGACACGACATAAACACGTGACTCAAAACCATAGGTAGGGTACGTTTCCATTGTATCACTTTCGTTCGCCTACAGTATGAATCGTCCGACTAGTTGATCGTGCATTTTATGACAATGCACAAAACTGGTGAATCAAACCGTAGGCGAACCAACTGAGGGATGATCACGACGTGTTCAGTACGTGCTCACACTAGACATCGAAACTAGCGGTGTGTCTCGCTCTGCCTCTGGATAATGCAAGGTGCTAACCGAAAGATAGATGATAGGCTAGATGCAAGTGGATCCTGTTCTTTTATAGTGTTACTACAAGAATGCAGCCAGCCTTCAAAATGGCTAGTTGTGAGTGTCTCAACGGACGTGCTCTTGGGGCAGTTGGCATGAACATAACAGTCCACTTTCTTGCTAACGGCACAGTCATTTTAGAGGCATACTTCTGTGCACAACAGTTTGTGAATACCTTGTCGTTATCTGTGGCTGTATAATGCTTTGTGTGCTGTGGATCTGTTGCCTACTAGGAAGTCGTTGATGAAATCAATGCGGATTTGGGAATACCCGCTTCAAAACAGACAACGTCCCTATCAGAAAAGAGTCTTCAAAGACCGATGAGGCTACAAACACCCGAAAGAAACGGAAGGAGAGAAAGAGAATTGTTCAGCTGCCAATAAATCATCAAAATGAATCACATAGAAACTCTGTAGGTAGAACCCTTTCGTATGCATAATCCCAAAAAGACATACCTGAGGAGGTCATTTAGAGTGTACCAACCTTACGAATGAAAACCAAGAAAGTATGTTTCGCCAGGCCTGGTAAACTTGGACATATGGAACACATTTAAAGAGAATTTCGTTCACTGTAGTTTGCAGCAACATCATTCAATTTATGCTGGCATGTACCCAAAGTATTGTAGTTTATAGTTGGGTGTGCAACTTGTGGCAGAGAGAGTTGTGTTGGATTTTTGTCCATTTCAAGGTGTATACCTATACTACAGCCATGTCATCTAAAAGCTCTGTATATCCGAAACCGAGGGGTGATGCCCCCCAAGAAGATTAATTTCTTTGTTGGATTTTGGGGCTTTTGAATCGCTGTACTCTGTTCCAGTCTTATCTTTGTCATTGACTAGTAAATAATTAATAATCCCTTAGACACCTCGGAATCAACCGCATTGGGCTGTCCTATCAGTTTCTGGTATATGTCTTTTGATGAGTGAATTCTTGCATATCGGTGATAGCTATTAACTTGTTTCGATCTGACGGAACTTGAGATTTGACCTCCTCAGAGCGTTTCTTTGAGAATTATCGCGACTGTACTGTTAAATGTGTGAATCTAGCAATTGTCTGATTAAACTGACTACCGAAGCAACCTTTGGATTGAACGAAACGACTTCCCCAGAAAAAGCATCAGACTTCCAAGTTGGAAAACTCGCCTTATCCCTTATCCATTCTCTATCGGATCTGTGTGTGTTGTTCATGATGGGCTATGACTGGCAGCCAGGATACAGTTTACCACAGTTTGCCAGTTTTCACTGCTAACGCGCAAAACGACTCGACACTACAATGGCGACCACCGTCATGCTAATATTACTTAGTCTGTTTGATTCTGCTTTTTATTCTCCCAATGAAACTATTCAGAACAGGATTTGAACAGACGACCTTTGTGTCATCAGCACAAGCTCTTATCCAGTCGACCACAGGTTACTTGAAAATTGCTTGTTTTTACAATTTGTGAATTTATCTACAATCTTGAGTCAAAAATGGACAGAGCCACTTAACACTATTCAGTCACAGCTTTGCAGGTTTGTTCATTTCAGCTGTGCTGCATTTTTACGTACTCACACTTTTGGTATCAATCAATCTGGTCACGTTTATGGAATACTGTTCACTCTTAGGCTTGTCGTTTTTCATGAGTCCCACACGTCCTGCGCGGTTATGCTCGATTGGACACCGTATCCCGAGCACTGTAAGCGGCTGAAAAAGTGGAATATGAATTGTTTGGGTTATCCTGGGAAAAGTGATTCCATGCCGGTCTCGCAAACTTAATTAGTCTACGTTCCATGGCTTTTGTTTGCACATTGGTGATAAGCCTAGCACTGTGTTTTCGGTTCGTTAGCTTTCAAGCTTCCTATTAACGAAAGAATACACAGTCCTGTATTCCTTGAAATCACTGTCGGATTAAGTTTGGGCGACTTGACAGACCGAAATATGTTGAATTGAATGCCTGTACACGACTGAATTATCGGACCTATAAACGATTGTGTTGAAGTTACCTATTTTAAACTTGAACAACTTTGTTACGGGAAAAGGTTGCTTTGCAGGAAATTCACAGGAATCGAGAAACTTACCAAATCTTACCAAATTCTTTCGACTTTAACCATTATTGTTGTGATCAAGATCGACCAACTCTCTGTCTCTCTCTCCCTCTCTAGATGGCCATCGATACTTGATCAGAACTAGCATCACCTTTGCCACGGGACTACTGACGTTATCATTTTCTCATGCATATTTGTCCACCGAAATCCTTGAGGCGAAATCGTGACTTGTCAGTCCACTTCCCATATTCCAATCAGACTACCTGTTTTTACCTTGGTCGATCAGTATGCGAAAACCAGAGTTAGTCAAAATGAGGGAAACCGTCCGCGGAATCCAATAAGAGATGCTGACAGGGTGAATACGTGGCAGCCATCAAAGGTAATCGTGATCGATACTCGCCACTGTGGCCGCAGGGACAGCATGTAACTTTAACAACGACGTTGCCTTACCCCCTCATGAGGGATGATTACTTAGGAAATGTACATACCCAAAATTGCGGTGTGTTTAAGTAAGAACAATGCAGCCCACTTACAACGTTTGCTCCATGTTAACTGGGAGCCTCAAATAATATCTTCCCACCTCTTTTTAAACAATGTACCTCATTTGTCGTTACGGTTTCCAAGTGTTTTCGCCTTCGGAAACTCTACACTTACTATCTAGGTGGTAATCATCTGCGAACCCTGAATACTATAGCGACGGTAGGCTTGAGTCTGTTTGCAAATTGTGCAGTTATCGTAAAAAGTACAGCACATGGCACCCCAGCTATAAAATGAAAACTTTCGGAAAGTTCTCCCTCAAATGTCTTGGCTACTGAGTATATTTTGGTTGTACGTTTTCACAAAGGTATAAATGTACTGCTTTTTGTTCGCGCCCGAAGCAAAAACATTGGTTTACTTCAAAACTTCTAAAAGCGGGCAAATTATGGAGCGGTGTTTCAGAGTGAACCTTTACACACAAAGGCTGACAGCATTAGGTCAATTATCAGTAAACCACATCTAACAGGAGACGTGGTTCAAACGAAGGAAATTTTCCCCATTCCTGGTAATCTACTAGCAGAAATCCGCTCACCAAGAGACGAAAACTTGAAACTAACTCATTCAAACTTGAGTCTCAAATGGATATGGTGTCATGTGGAAAAAACGTTTGCTCATCTATGGTCTAATCACTGCAGAGCGCACTATCAAACTCTGTGACCACTTTGACTGGATCGGGACATACGTGACAGGCAGTAGACACTTCACTTCTCTGAGCGGTCTGACTAGCCCACTCCCATAAGTCACCAGATACATATCTGTCTGTATTTCCACTTGATGTTTGTTTTTATTTTTGTTGTATGTATGTGTTTGTCAGTTATATTGAAGTATTGAGGTACTGCTATTGTCTATTTTTTTCTTCACACTAAGCTTTTTCTCCTCAGAGCTATTTTCTTGGCGTCAACGTACCTCCTAGCAAATTTGATTATCCGAGTAAAATAGCAACAGAAACGCGTACGCACTTGATCTCTCACTTTTTTGCACGGACAAGTTAGATTGTGAGACACACTTCAGAAAACTTATACAGAATGTCTACCTTTCATTGACCTACCGCTCTTTTTGGTTATCTTCATTTGAGTCCAACCACAAGATGGATCACGTAGTTGAGGACATACTACAAGAAACAATGAAATCACTTCTGAGCTGATTTGTCTAGAGTCGTAAGTAATGAATGTAGTGCGTTAGGAATGTCTTGGAACATGTAGTAGTTAGAAAGATTGAAACGCTGGAAATTTTCTACTAAGAATCCTCAGATGTTGTTAATCTCTGTTGTAATTCCCACTAACCTGACTTCTTCTTTTCGTGTCCATATACTCAGTTATCAGAACATCTTAATATTATGTTTATCAAGTTTATCAACGTTTACTTGAACAAAAAACGGGATCATTCCTCCTACCTCGGATTGTGCATTGCACACATTTTTATTGCCTACACAGATAGGGATTAAATGGTGAATAAGGCGTGGATTGGACGAAAGCGATTTCAGGATCGAACGAGACATTCATTGGGCATTCTAATCTGTGTGCAGATATCTTGACATAACACAGATACTACGGTCGCAGTCTCCAAAATACAAGTCTAAAAACAATTCCGAAGCGAATTTTGCGCCGGTTAAGACACATTCTAGTAATCTTGAATGGCTTGGCTCCATCACCATTTTCAGCTTGGATGATCACTGACAGCCGATCACTGAGGAAGTTACCGATGCCGTTAACACCCATGTTCCAGTAAATTAGTTCCGGCTTGAGAGAAAACTAAGACGTCTAAAGAATGGAACCAAAGGTCCAACTACATTCAAACATTCGGTCTGGAGCAGATATCAGCTAGAGCAAACCGAACTTGCGTTTGTTGAGTAAGTCATTTGACACAAGCATACCGCAGCCACAATCAGACAAGATCGACCTTGCTATCAGCGCGGTCTTGCTGAAAAGCTGAAGGTGAATCCCAGGGACTTTTACAATAAAAGGTTGGCATTTTGCGATTAAAAACCTCTAGTGGATTTATCAATACAGTTGCAGTAGCGGTCAACGCTCTGGGTAAACAGTACGTAAGTGCGCATAATTGCAAATCAAGAGCGAATTTTGGGTACATGGGTAGCAACTTAACGGAACCATCCTGACTTCCAGTGTCACAGTTCAAAATCAACTTAAACAACCCACTAACTCACAGACCATCTTATCCGGATTCGACATCCTAAGTAGTCTTAAAAACCTGCACTACCGACCTAACAGAATCGGTTACGATCCCTTTTAATCGTTCCTTATCACTTGTCCGTCTGAAAGCAGTTCACAATCATGTATACCTCCAAAGGATGACTCAGTAACCTATCGACAAATGGCGTTGCTTTCAGTGATCTCATCTGGCTTATTGGATAATGCCCTTGTGTCAAAGGTGGAAGATCTCGAACTCTTCGTCAGAGAGCAAAATGGGTTCAATAGAGAGATACTGATGCGTCACAAATCTGCTAGTTGCTATTGACTTTTGAACGATGGATGCTGACGTTGGACTGGCCACTTATGTGGTTTTTCTTGTCTTTTCCAAAGCCTTTGACAGGGTTAATCATTCTATCTTGCTGTGAAAACTCAGCAGTTATGACCTTAACGTAGGTTTACTCGCGTGTCTTGTGGATTACCTGACAGAACGTATGTTCAACGTAAAGATTAATGGACAGCTCTCAGATCGGTTCTTTGCCAACAGTCGCGTTTCGCGAGGATTTGTCTTAGGACTCATATCATTCTTGAACTATCCAGCACAACCAAATCACCGATATTGCTCCAAGCCGATGACACAAAACTGTGGGCTGCGATTACCAAGTCAATCTTGCCACAATTGGTCCCTAATTCACACCATTCTTCAGGGATATTCCCCTGTAAAATATCTGCATCAAGTCGATTGAGAATGATTTTTATCAAATAGTTTCCGCACAGTTCAACACACTGATGTCCTTATAGCTGCTTACGCTTGTCCGCTACTAGCTGCCTTAGAGAAAGACATAATAATGAAGACATCCTTGAGTTTTTGTGGAACTCTATCTTGTTCCCAGTTGGAGTGAACTAATTAGATTGGGAAACATTTCAAAACTAGCTCGTCATGTTTCAAAAGTTCACCTAAAAGCTCAGCTGCACTTACGACCCTCCTATTTCGGCGTCGTCCATTCACCTTTTTCAGGTCCGTGGTGACAGCAGGCAATTCTTCGACGGCTTATTGTGATAGATTATTCAGAACTTCGGTCACTTGTACTTGGCCGAGTTATTAGTTCTCCAAAATGCTTGAACCAGGTGTGGGTGATGACATAACGCATAATCTATAAGGCCTAGTTATGTTTTGTCTTAGCTAGAATCGGCTGTTTTATGGTTGGCCTGTAAATGAGCAAAAATCTACTAAAGCCCGAGAGAGGATTGAAGAAGGTATTTGCGAATAGTTCGTCCTACTGATTATTAGTAAAATTGTGGACAGCTGTTTCCACCTAGTTGGATCTCATAAGCACCACACACACCTCAGAATGGAACTCATGACCTGTGAATGAACTGCAAACTGCAACCTCGATGACAGTACCCTCTTAGTCTAGCCACCGCTTAATCATGAATTGTGGGTTAGATTCTGCGGTGTGCTTGGTGCCAATGAGATCTAACTAGATCGAAAATGTTGTCCACCACTTTGTTGGTGATCATTAGGACAAGATGTTTGCAACTTTAAATACTGTTTGGCAGAAGAGTAAGCTGCACAACTAACGGTAGTTTATATGCATGTAAATAGAGGTTTTTAGCTACTAATCTGGTTAAAGACGAATTCTCTGTCTGAAGACAATGTCTGTTCTAAAATGTACTTAATACAGTGAGAACCGACTTACTATCGCCAGCCTTCCGGGGTAGAGGGTTGTCCTGATCTCTATAACTCTTTTAAAGGCCCATAGCTGAACCACTCTGATAACTGTTTGGTGACGTATGTTTGTGGTCAAGTAGGGTGTAATGTTTTGACGTCAAAATGGAATGTTTCACAATTTTTTAAACTAGGGATTTGAAGCCACTCTTGCAATGCGACCATGATTACGTAATTTGCCGGATATCTTAACTTGCACTTCGGCACTTCCAGGCCTTATTTTCAGGCAGATGGGTTTAGGTTTTAAGACCAATATAATATAAACGATAGGTTTTTGACAGCGGTTGTGCAATACAATGAGCTTGTTGATATGAAGCCCGGTTATCAATGGAACATTTAGTAAGATAGCTGAAAGTGTTGTGTAAGGTTTCCACGTTTTTCGAGTCACTTTCCATATGTTTCATCGAAAGCGTATAGCAGTATTTACTAACCAACAGTGCTCGGTACCTAGATAACTAACTGAACAAACATCAGAGTAAGCTCCAAATGGATTCATCAAGTTCATTTTGATCAACAGAATGCCGTTTAGAACTTGGAAAGCTTCACCATAAAGACCGGAACTACCTTTTAATATGAACCAAGCAATAAGTCGTATATTTTGTCTCATTTCCATTGTACAGTTATACGCACTGGCTAGAAAATCTAGCATCCGAGAGAAGGCTATCACTCGTTCAATTAATCGCCCAAGGTCCAGGGTGTACTTTTACAGTCGCAAAATTGTTAAAGAACTGAAGTATAAAGCTAAACATTTACCTCCAGAATCTCCACGGTGTATCATTCAATGGCTTCATGTTTCGTGCCAGAAGCTAAAAGACGTAACATGTTCCGGGTGCTCTATGTGAATGGAATTTATGTGGTCAAACCTTTGTAATAGCGCCGCTTTTTACTTAATCAGGCTATTTAAATGCTATTTAGCTGCGCCTGTGTAACACAGTCAACTCTCTTAAACGGATTATTTTTGTCAGATGATTCACCAGAAACGAATTGCCCTCAAGAATTGCCACATTAGTACTGCGCATGAACAGTATGAATAAGCCGGTTAGGTTACCGCATACATTACAATAGCACGCACAGAATAACACACCAGACAGAACAAGGTGAATTTTTATTAAAAGGGCAATGTTGAACGTTTATTGAGATGACAAGCCGTTCACCTGTGCTTCAAGTAAGTACGGTTTTACACTTCCTTACGCTATCAACTGTGATTACGTATTGGATCACTGCAATACGATCGGATTTCAACGGTAAAGCTATTATGTTCACTTAGTAATTTACCAGTTTGATATTCTGGTTTCAGATTGTGATAACCGGAGCGTTCATCGCTATTTTCTGTTAAAGGTCTGCTAACGGGCAACCTGGTGTGTGACGAATTTTCTTGGCAACAGTTAACTTTTCTTTCAGGTGTCCAAAATAGTGTAAGTGACCAGATGTTACTAACGTCCTTCGGTAAAGTAGTTGTGAATTTGCTGTGAATAAGAGAGGTATTTTGTTTAACGATCGAAGTATTGTGCTATTCCCGAACTCACAATACAATTTAATTAAAAATGGGATTGCCAAAACGAATTTTTGTTTTCTGAAGGTCATTTGATAATGCTTTTGTAAAAAAAAGTCGTGTTTTACTCTCGTACATGCTTTGGGTGGAATAACCATTTGCACTGACCGAACGTTTTGTAGTTATCTCGATCGAACAATTTCCGTTTCGCGTAATAAAATATTTTTTAAACAGACATACAGCCTTGCTGGCACGCTGCCATCCATGGTTTATTTGCACACAGAACATGTTGAGCAGATGTTCAATATATCGTTTGACAAATTACACAAGCTGACAGTTTCCTATCTATCGATTGGTCATCCTGAAAACTTCTCTAGTTGGGCAGAACAGTACAAGCTTCCCACTGTTTGAATAGTCCGACCATGTATTCGCGACAAAACTGATGGGGCATCAAGTCCAGTTTGGCCAAACTTAAAACCACAAGTAGCCACACAAACAGTTTTTATGTGTTATATAGACGAATCCACCGTGTGAACTTTTACGAGTGCCGATAAATTTCTGTACTCCCAAGTTTCCTACAAACCATCTAAATAATAACACAACCTGCAGTACAGCACGGTTTGTCTCGAACGAAAAGTGCTGTAGAAGATCAAAATCATTACTGTGACAAAGTACGCTAGAAAAGACTGATACTTGAAGCGTGGAACACAGATTGTCAAAGTTCGAAACACTTTAACGACGGACGAAATCCGTGCACCTATGAACGCGCAACTGTGGTGATTAAGCGAATGTCATTGTCTCCCAGAACATAGTACTTGAAGAGGGTTTAGTGGCAAACCATGGTCACAGAAATAGCGGACGAACCCAGATGTCGTGTGTCATAACTTTCTGAAACGGTCACTTTGAATCACGTCCACCAGTTGGAGAATGAACCATATCCACAGTAAGTAACTTTACGATAGTTGGCATCTTTTACTTCGATTTGCTTAAAACAATGTTCGGCTAACGCCTTTTCGCGTGGTTTAATTTCGTCCATTCATAAAGGCAGGACTCGGACGCAATCCAGTATCTGGTGTTCAAACCACACTAAAGGTAGGCAGTTCCTGGTCAAGCGTGTCCAGTTTAAAAGACTTCTCATACTTTAACCTCAAGTGTGACACCATGAATGCGTGAAGCGTTACCAAAACAAATGAACTACGGATGCTGAAAAGTTAGGGTCAGCTTCCACAGTGATAAGATGTGAGCAGTCGTTTGAAACAGTAATAGTTCTGTGTAGGGTCAGTGTAAAAACGTGACTACAAGTAGCGGAAGAGAGTAGTCTTGGTGTTGGATGACAAGTAAAAACTCAGGGTTGAATAAGTTATATTAAATAAACGTCCGCTCTACATATGATGCCAGTTGACTGCTTTATCCGGCTGACGGTGGTCTACCGGTTTGAAAAAAATTAGACTACAGTTAGAGAAGTCACTCTGTGTTGTTGATCTGCAATAAGCTCGGGAAACACATCACGAATTCCATTCAGTACAGTTTGTCCGGGACATCCTTGTTGTTATCCAGCTCCGTAATACAGTAAACTGTGACCAATTCAAGTAGTTCAAAAGTTTTACCAAATCCGAAAAGAAATATAGCGACGGACAATGCGGGAAGGCAGTATTTGTAACTTTCATTTCTAGCCTTATTAAGTCCTTTAAAACCAAATCTTTATCCTGTATGGATGAATAACGGGTTAATACTGAGAACTATTTACATGTGACTCCATTACACAGTGACAACCCTCAATGCTTCGACCTATATTAAAACTTCAACAGATTCCTACGGAATTTGTAACATGGCTTATCAAAAATTTCCGTGGAGGCCACTAAATAGAAGCTGTCTAATTTGAGACTCTTAAATGCTTCGATAGGACAAATAAAGAGGCTTGGAATCAAAGAGTGTTTCTAGTCAACGTGAAGTTGCAGTAACAAACAGACCCAGCTGATTGAAAACAGCCAGTAAAGTACGAATCCCATGTGATCGAAGACATGGTTATGTGCTACCAAAACAATAAACTTGGAGCAGTTTTCATTTATATTTTACGCCGAGCTTTCAATTCCTTAAACCAAGTAACGGAAGACACGACTGACTGACAGAAACGTTTGGTTTGAAACTCTAAGAAACTACGCCATAAAACGGGCTTGGAGGATGTCGATAGAGCTTAGACAAACAGTAGTGTGCATCATCAATACAATGTAGTTGATGTATTGTGTGTTATCCTCTACCTGAGGGTACTGATATTCTAGTGACAGCGTGTCAGTTCTTTCCAAATGTCTGGTAACATGTCATGTTGGACATCTAGACTAATCGAACAAAATAAATGGATTTTGTGTGATTCTCGACCAGAAAGAGGTTACTTATATGTGCAAGCATTTACCAAGAGGTATGTTTTCAATTACACACGTCTGACCTTATAAATGGGAAGAATTTAAAGCCACATTTACGTCCTTAGAACTTTTCTTGATGCATAAGGTGCGCAACACACTGGATTAGCTATTTCTTCTATTTAGGAAGCATTCAAATTCCGTCTGTTCTTTGATGCTAACATGCAAAACTGAGAAGCTGTCAATCACTCGGTCAATTTTTATTACCCTTCGGCTACTAATTTGGTTGTTAAACAACGATTCGGAAGACCGTTTAGAACAAGTTTAGTATGACTTAAAAAGTTGTCATGTAGATTGATCAACACCCACAATTGATCGCAGCGTTCGCATTCCCATAGACTTCCCAGTCGCCCCCTCACGAACAGCAGAAGCATAAGACTCGAGTTTCGCTCTCATTAGAGCTCTTCAGTAGTGCATATCCTCGCCACTGCCGGGATTAGAACTCTGGCCATGCTTTCAGGTGGCGACAGCTTTTACTACTGCGCCAATGATTTCACATTAGGTACGACCGAATTATCATATATGTACGCCTCGAGAGGAGACACAGTAACCGTTCTGTAAACTCCAATCGATGGCCCCTCGATTAGGACTTCTCTCCAAGTTGAAATCGCAGAATTCATAAATTTGTTGAGTGGTATTTTGATTACTGACGTTTAGTAGGGGATTTTGGTTTTCATGTAGGTTTTCATGTAGAAAATTACTTGGCTGAACCCATTTGCGTTATGAAGTTGCATGTACAAAAATATGTATGAAAATTTCTAGCATCTTTTGAAGACGGTCGAACCGAATTCTGTTAACTGTATTTCAGTATGGTGTGTTCGCTTAGAACTCCATCGCGAAAATCTTGAAATGAGACGACTTCTACGTATTTTCTGTCTGATCTCTTCCAACACACTCTAGCTGTAGGGGTTCATTCACACTGACGGGTGACTTTTGGTGTTTTCAACTACCACGGTCACCAGTCTCCTATCTGATGAACAGAAGAAATGACGTGGCCAGCATTCTCAAATTGGAAACCCTACAGTGGAGTCTTAAAAAAGGTATTCATCAGAAAAACGGCGTAGTGAACAGTTTTTCATCATATGGTCAAGTATATAACATTTATATGGAACAGTATTGTCAGAGTGGGACGAACAAAACACGCAAGGATTTCAGTTGAGGTTAACCACGGCATTAGATACGAAGGGAGACAATGTTTCAACACAATTACCTTAAAGTTATGATGCAAATGGAACGGTAGTAGTTTGGTTGGACATGGTTGGGGTTGTGAGCCACGACAATCGCACTCTCACGGCTTTTAACTGATCGTCCTTGACTTAATGAGCAGGACAAAAACAGGAGACCTGGTTGACGGTATGATGCGAATTTACATGATGTATCACGATTGCCCTGGTGTTTACTGACTTTGCTACTGATTCAGGCCGGATGATGCTCACAAATACGTTCAGATAAGCGCCTGTTCGTGCGATCTACCTAACTAGTTCCACAGGAACAAGTAAATGAGTATACACAAAATGTTATTTGTACCAACCGAACCCCGAGATACAAGGTCAACAAATAATTCACTGAGCAACACAGCCAACAGAAATCCCGTTACTTGAGCTAACTAGCATATCAGCGGAGTAATCAATCGACAGAACACACACCAGCCGTGTCGGTTTTGTTATAGCGAGCTCTTGAATGTAACAAACTGATCACCTGCTTGTGGCGTTCAACAAAACCAGCGGAACTGACAAATAAGAAAAACAGAACTTGTGGAATCAACAGAATTATTGCATGCCACCACACAGCCTGCTTTCATTTCAAGAAGGGACAACTTATCCATACGGGAAATCGAGCTGTGCCCCTCAGGCTGGTGATTCAAAAATGGTACCAATAGATGACTTCGACAATAAGTAGATCGATATAGAAATGAATTGATATCACATAAGTTCCTAAATTACATTAAGCTGGAAAAATCCAGTTGACTCTTTTGTTTCAGACTGAGTCATTTGGTGCGGTTAGGCAAGTAGACCATAATGTAGCCGACATGTGAGACCAGTCTGACAGGTCAACGGCATTCAGACGTTTTTGATCATGGTCCCACTACTAGGTCAACTAGGTTTTTGTCACCCTCAGTTAATAGAATTCTCCAATAAAATTCCACCTCAATCTAGCAAACTGACTAAACATATTTTCACTATAAAAAGAAACCCCTTACTTTATGTTAGCGTTTTCTATACCGAATGAACCATGAATAACTTTCTTGTGATCAGTGCAGTTTCAAGTATTTCAATAACAGACGAAAGAGTAAAATTTGGAAATACATGCATTTATAATGTGTTATGTGACTTCACAAAAGACAGTCGTCTGTGGTTTTACCCCGATACACAATAAAGTGCAACTGTCATATCTAGTTGAGAACGAGTTTGTTTTTTGATGCTGCCAGTTTGGAGCAGCGAATGGTAGGTTAGCAGGCAAATGTGATTGTTAGTCTGTCTGAAGTAGCCAGAAACTGGGCAACAGCCGTACTCAGGATGTTCACATTTTTCCGTTTTGAACTTTCAGTCCAATAAGTTTTCTCACTTTGTAAATGTCAAGGAATTTCTCACGGCAACTTAGTCAAATTACTTTTGCATCCCAGTCAAATGATATGTTATCAAATCCGGGAGTCGTTTATTGACTTACTTATATGCATTTTCTTACTGATGTGATCACTATTTCTGTCACAACCATTTGTACTTTCAATTAAACTCTTTCAAATAACTGCCCAAATGTTTACATCCTGTTTGTCCCTAACAGTTTTAGAATGCTCTTTTTCAAACGCCAAAACCATATCATTTATTCATTAGAATAGGATATTTAAGTGGCTGAGTTAAAAAAAAAACGGTGGGGAGATAACGATGGATGAACTTCCAATTTTCGTTGCACACTTTTTCAAATCAAAGCTTAGTTTCACCTTCTCAAGACGAGATGAAACATGTTGTTTGGTTTAAAAATTGATTAAGAAGTCTTTCCTATGATAATCATCTTACTTCGGTATACCACCGAAGACTTCATGAGACAAACTAAAAAAACACTACCATGTAAAGTTATTGTTGTAAAGAGATCAACTGACGTTATTGTGTCATTTGGAAAATAATTCATTTTTGACTTATGGTTTTTGCAACAAGATCTGTATGAATGTTACGCCAGTGTAGTTTGTACCTTTTAGTGCCTTCACTGTGCAGTTAGTTACAGCACCGAGTACTATTACTGCACCGTCTACACAAAACCAGTAAAACTTGCTCACGATAATGGGCGTTCTCTAAAAGCATCACAGATTGTATAGATGGAATGTACACTGATTTTGTGCTCCTCGAATAATTTGTCATACTATGTTTCATTCCGGATAAAAGAAATAGCTAAATTTTCGATCATTCATCCTTGTGCGTGTTCAACACACATCTTTAATGCGTACAGTGCACATATCAGTTTGCTCATCTTTGCATCAAGAAACCAAACCTGCAATTAACGAGCGAGCTGGCAAACCAGCAGGTGTGTTTCACGTTTAGATTAAAAACAAGCTCATCAAGACTGTAGGGCTTGTATAACTAAACTCATTAGGTAGCGCTCAGCTAAGCAGCAGTTTTACAGTTGAGCAGACAGTGAATAAAGTTCTTCAGGAGTCTTGGAGAAAAGATCTGAAGCCTGAGGTGTGATCGAAAGAGACCTAGATGACGCACGATATCAGCTTACTTGATCATTCATAGTTCCGCATCCGTGACGCCGACGTTTATGTTTACAGTCAAAGTCCATTTTAGAATAAGGCCTTTCTTTGTTGTTAAGAGAAATAGAGGAAACTATACTTTAAGACCTGCAGGGCATCCCTCAAAATACCCTCCAGGATGCCTTACATCATGGGGACAGATCTTTGACAGCGTTTGAAGGCTTACACTTATCTGGTATTATTAAAGCAGATATTACACACGAAAGATTGCGAAGACTTCTAAACCGTTCTTCTCACCTCTGTGGATGGAACGTTCCTAATATCTACTGAGCAGAGACTGAGATTTATGATTCTGGCTATCAATGAGCTACCAACGAGTTACTAGGCCAGCTTTTATCTATAAGGCTTATTTCGTTTCTTCTAACGGCTTCAAAAGTTTCCAGCTAGATGTCTGATTGTCTCAACACCAACGGGTTCTGACTGACGTGCAAGTGCATACAACTTTAGTTGATTTTTAGTATCACTGTGCCGTTATGATTAGATTCGGTCCGATCCGCTCGACTGGATGATCAACTATTTATTGACTATCCACACTAGAACGTCTGACATGAAAAGTCTGTAGAGTTTATGAATCCAAACTGAAGATAAATTATTTTGACTTGACATCGAATGATAATCTAATCATTTTCCTGCGTTTCGTTTTCAAACTCTTTAATTGGCATATCTTGCCCGATGTTGTGTTTCAGAGGCGAGGACAATGAATGTACCTTGTATGGTTCAATACCGTAAGCAACAGTATCATTTCACATCATGAGTTACTTAACAGCTCACAAACGCACCTTTAACGGGTAGGTATCGTCTATATTATACTCGTATTAACACATTTGTACTTCTGTAGAGTGACCATATACAGACATCATTGTCATAGGGAACCCACTTGGTTCTGTTGTGGATGATGCACCTGTGGTTAAAATAGAGTAAAATATTTTTTAGAAGTTGGATAAACCGAAGTCACATAAACCGTATGCCGGGGATGAGTCCCTGAATAGAAAAGCTGAAGAACAACAACAACAGTAGCCTAGTTATCTGACTCAATTTGCCGAAGTATATGTGTGACCGATACTGTACATACGTTGACATCGTTGAAGCGGATCTGTTGAATAGTAGTAGAACAATATATGAATTTGGCAGATTACCCCCTGACACATCTAAGAGTTCGGTGGAGCGTATATCTTTTTACATGAAGTCGTCAGTAGGTTCCAATGTTGGCTTCAAGGTAGGGCACAAGCGACTTCATGCCAGCGTTTCAGGAATCACTTAAGGAAAATTGTGGCAAATAGACTTCCGCAGAAAAATTTACTTGGGACAGTGTCCAAAAAGCTGACTACAGCAAGCTTCTCGTTAAAGATTAGCTTTTGATCAACATAACTACTCTAATGAGCATCTCGCTGAAACTTGTTTACAATGTAACGAAACATGTCTAGTTTTCAATAGACACCGGGTTGCCTTCGCTCGGTTAAAATGCGAATGACCATAATCTTTACTAACCAACACAACTGGCGACTTTATTGTGACCGCAGATACATTAAGCCCAAGGAGCATGTCTCACAGTGGATAAAGCGCGGCCGCTACTGATTACCACTCAGTGAAGAGAAACGCAGTGCATTCCTTGTCGATCACAGGTCAAAAGATCACTACTACCTCGTTTGATATGCTGATGAACACACAACTCAAAATTCCTCAAATTTGTGAAGCCTTATTGAACGGCCATTGACAGCCTGCTCTGTTTGTTCCGAAACTAATGACCGTTAACCTTCACAAGCCATGAGTGTGACGGTGAGCACCGTTCACTGTCCACAGCGATCTGCAGGTTTCAGTTCTGAGACGTTCTGTTTTAACACAGGCCGAATGGCTGACGGAAACTTCTGAACTCAGCACACAACCTAGTCTGACTTCCGACTGTAGCATTTGTAACGTATATATATAATACCATAATTATATAGCTTTATACCAGAATGAAAGCACGTAACAAATGTTGCAGAGTTGATTAATAAAATGGAGGTAACCATCTGCAGTCCAAGATCGCGGAAAGACAGCCGCTCAGATAACATGTGTGACCGATTTGGTGAATTAATTGATGCTAGATAGTATCGAAGGCAATTTGGACAAAACAATGACAATCAATAGAATTTGCTGATTGGTGTAGATCAACGTATTGTTTGTGTGAATGTTTAATGTCCGTAGTATTAACGAGTTCTTTCTGTGTATAACAAACCCACAATCTGCAATAGGAGAATGTCATAATACCTGCAATGTTTCGGTTGGTTTGAATGCAACAAAAACATAATAAGGCGTGAATTTTGGGGAGCAATTTGTTGAAAATTACACCCCAAGAAGTAAAAATGTTTGACACAGTGTTACAATTTGTACACTACTAGTTCGATCGGTTAACTAGGATTGAATCGGTGCAGACACGTAGCACTCGACTGGATTTAACAGAACAGACGTCTTTTATTACGTCGAATTAACCGGACAACCCAGGCATTATACACAAACGATATTGACTGAACCTTGAGGTGTGGTAAATCGGTCAAGCTTAATTTGAAGTCATCGAAGCATCTGTTAGTAGGATTTTCTCAAAAGCGTGAGAGTCGTACATCGTTTTTGTTCAGGACGGAAATAATCGATAAAGTCCAAGGTTTTAGGGTCTTAATTTAGCTTTATTCTGTTTTCGGCTTACAACCGCTATGTTTTAGCCCGTGATCATCATTCGTAGTCAACAATTATCCAGCGGAAGATGACGTTACCTACCCTGACCTAAATATCCATCCTATTACACTGGCCACCTGGTCTGCCCTATTGTCCAGTCAGCTGTTGATACTATTGTGCCGGATCACCCAAGCGCGTTGACGGCGAGAGCATGCCAACACACTTGTCTGCGTGTCATGTATGATTATTAACCAAACACATGTAGGGTTGGTAAACTTATTGTAGGAATTTGCCCACGTGACTGCCAGATTGTATTTTGGTGGCGCTAAAAATGAGGTAACATATTAGAACAATTCAAATCGAAGGAGTTGAACATGAATAGAAAGTGTTACATCAACAATCCTATTGCATACGACAGTGTTTAAAATTGAAAGAAGAGATTAAAAAATGTGTGCCCAGCGAAATGAGGACTTGCGAACAGCCCCAGTTGTTGAACGTGATTATCAGCTTCTCGTGTACCTGGTGACAAAATGGTTTCGTAGGGGATGTTGTAAGCCATCATGGATACAGCATTACAATGAAGATTTAAAACATGGGATCATTATTTGCAGTCAACCCAGTGATCCGGAAAAAGTGTTCCGCTGTGCGACTGTTCAAAAGATGAAAACAGGATATGACCAATAAGAACCAAACTCGAGCAACAGCCTTTCATCCAACCTCAAGTGGGTATTCTGAATCGGACTTCCTATTGGGCCATCAGCTTAGTTGTTCGTTAGGTAATAATTTAGATAAATGGTGTATCGATCAGGTTCTCAACACACATTTATACAACATTTGTACTATAGTTTATTGTATGAATTCAGCAATAATTTAATAGGTTTATTGAAAATATATGAAAGAACTTTATAGTCGGTGCGGAAAATTGCGGGTGACAATCGAGCAATAGCTAGGAGAGCAGTAGATTAAATCTAGAAGATATAGGGCGTACAAAACGACAGTCTTACTCTGCTAGAATAGTGGGAGCGCAACAGGAGACCCAGAGAGACTATTGGACAAACCGACTGTAGATGTTGAGCAGAGGATGATATATAGAGTTGGTTGATATGAATTTGTTTGTATCACCTGAAAATAGTTCATATTTATCAGAAATAATCTCGAAGTAAATTACGTGGAAACATTCGCTTCAGCCTGAGCTATAAACGCTGATTGCGAGATTGCCACTTGGAGTCAATGGGAACTACTATTTCTCACCTGGAGTTAATCACGAGACCTGAGCATTATTATTAAAACTTAACTGTACAAAACAGAATGAGCAGAAGCACCATTGACAATGTCGGATTTTGCATTTAGATAGACAGTCAGCTATTTTCAAAAGGAGGCACTTGAGTCGAGCTCCACTGTGGTTCGTGTTTTTCAGCAGTGCAGATTTTAACCATGACCAAGAAATGAAACCCGGTCCACACTTTAACGAAACAACCGTGCCTAGCGAGGTGTCGTTGACCGCACGATAGGTAAGGCTGAATTATCACGTTCACTTATTCAAACGCCTTCATTTCTACATAAAGTTCACGTTGTTTGGTCACATAATGGGGGCATACAGTAATTCTTTCGTTGACTCCTGTAATTGAAACCATAGATACAACAACACAAGAAAGTTTAAGTCACAGAATTAATTAAGGGTACTAAGTTATATGTAGAATGCCGATAAGAAATCCCAGGTTCGGCCGATATAAGTTGAACATTACTTGCGCATGATCACGGCTTTTGCATTATTGTTGACTTTCTAGCTAACCTCCATCGAAAGCAGACACTCAACTCAAGTTTTACTTTCTTTTTCCAGTTAATCGATACTGCTTATTTTTGTCACGAACTAGATCTGAGCTTAAATGATAGTGAAGTAAGGTTGACTGAGAGGAACAGTGAATAGAAGCACGCCCTAGGAAAACGATGGAATGATTGGGTAGTTCATACTAACCGCAAACGCAGGATTGTAGACACAGCGTTCATTTTCCAGGATACAGTGCCAATAGTTCACCGGATACAAGAGTGATTGTAATTTACCATTCTGACGTCCAGGATATTTGGTAACACAGTTTGAATGTCTGTTAGTAATGTCTCCTGATCCTGTCAAGGAAAATCAGTAAACAATGGTGATTAAATATTTAGGTGCAATTATTCTGACTTGAAGTTGAACGAGTGTGGATTAACATTCCTTTCTCACAATGCAAGGAGACATAACTTGAAAATTTAGTGAGAATCAGAATGTTCACTTTCAATGACGTATATCAGTTCAACTGTTACTGAAAACATTCTAGAAAAGCGGTTATTTAAAACAAACTACAAATATATCCCATTTTAAGATGTACCATGTTGCAACATGTTGAATTATGTTAGCCACGTATAGAACTTATTGGTATGATGCTCAGGAAACTTGTATGGAGCGTTGTCAGCTGAGGTGGAGCCATTTAGGCTGGTGAATAAGTGGCAATTACAGTAGGAATTCTAACCGCCAGGTAGTTGTATGGGCTTCTACTCATGCTCTGTGATATCTTTTTGATCCGCATAAATGAGGTTTTTCATCTCACGGATACATTGCAGACTTTGTTTACCTTTTGCAGCCGAGCACCTAGAAGAGAGATTGTGATGCTTGACCTTGTACTGATAGGAATTAATAAACGAAGTCGAAACCAGGGTTAGCTTAGACATGACAAAAATAAAAACCGGATGCTGTGGATACAGTGGATTAATTGCTGGACTCGTATTTACTTCTCTTGATAACTGAATTTTTGGGGTTACTTCTGGTCACTTGATATCACGATAATCAACCACTCCCGATTGACTATAGCTCTGTTGTGGCAAATTGTAGACAGTTTGTTGTGGTCTACAAACGGTTGTCCAGAAATCTTGAATTACCACTAATACGGTTGTTTGGTAATTTAAGCCTTTGCCTTAACAGATGCGTTAGCTCGAGAAACATATAGACTCAAGTAGCACCTTAACAGATCCAGAGGCATTCTGCTCTTTAAAATCTGCCTCGTTCCAACATTAGGTTTACTGTTCATGCAACAAAGCTATATTTACTTGAAATAATCTCATCGTAGTTTTATTTGTGTTGGGTGTGAGCCATACCTCTAATCAACTTGTTCCTATTTCAAAGGACTTGTTTGATCCACGTTCCTTTCTTCTCACGTCAAAAAAGTAATCACAAGGAGGCTGATCGAGTTAATAGACCGATAACATTCATCTAAGGAAACGAGGTCAACGTTAGGTTGCCAGGCGACACCACACAGTACAATACCAAGACCAAGTGATTGTGTGTGTTTTGTTTTAAGCATGTTCAACACGTTGTGCATCGACGTTAAGTGCGTTTAAGTTGGGTGGGCGTTGCGTCCGATGCTTTAGGTTTAACGTACCTCATAGGTGGAAAACAAACCCGAGAGGACAGCCACCGATAGCATCAGATGAATATGTCACTCATGTGTTAAAAAAAAGATATTTACAGATTTGTTAATTCACAGCCGTAACCATAAGTTTGGTACACACGGACGCGCCAGATTGTCGACTAATGGGTTCGCAATGAACAGACCAAACATTCTTATGAAGTTTCACTTACCGCATTTGTAGGCAGATCTGACATATTGCATGCAGAAAAGACAGTTGATTTTAGCGTGATTGTTTTAGTAACTTTATACGTCTGTCGAACGGCGGAGCACATTCCGATTGCTGTGTCTGTCCCACCGGTGTACTTTCAGTCCCACACACTTCCGGGTTTCAGAAATCTTCAAACCGATCTGCAAATGATCAAAAGAACAACGGGGTTCGTTTTACGCGCTTGGTAGTCAGAGCTTGATTACCTTGACAACACTTTGACCATTCTCAAAACCAGGATATAAGTATACTGAACACGTCTGCCGCCGAACGAGACGGAGTTCCTGGTGCTCCACTCTTTCCGTTTTCACTTGCCTCTGTCTGGATCGATTGTAGGTTTCGGTTTGTGGGGTTTGAATCTCCATGTGATGAGCGATGTATCCATTGCCTCTAGGTTCCAACTTCTGCACATCACAACTATTACAGGCTAACATTGAGAATGTTATCAGTCAGCTGATCAGCAAAGTCACATGATAACCCGACTAACTTCAGTTAACTTATCTTCAAGCTAGCTAAGACGACTCGTTGCACAATCACAAACTCCCAACATTCCTGGAATGTTGTGTGTGGCTATGTGCGTGCACCAATAGAGGTAAATTCAGTGGGACCACCTGATCAGTGATTTTGAAACGTTTTTAAAAGACAATGTGATCATCTTCCTCATTCACTGCTCATCACACTGATAGTAAAATGAGTGAATGTGTTCAGAATTGCCATTCCACATACAAACATGAAACTAAAATATCACTCCACGATTTCACGCACCAAGTAGGAACCATGGCCAAATCACATAAACTGTGGATCAGCAAGATTGCCACCAACGTCTATTCGACCCTTGGTGTCGAACCCCGTAAATCCAAAAGAGTGAAGTGGCCGTGCACCGTAATGAGCCCACTGGCCATATGTAACTCACATATGCACGTGGGAGCACAGTGAGAGAATAGCGTGAAACATCATGCGCATCGAACGCCTTGACCAGGTGATCACATACGTGGTCATCAGGGGATGACGCACACACACATGTTGCAGATCGGGCATTTGATCAAGGCCCACGTATGTGAACAAGCAGATAGGTCCAGGTGGTCAATGCATAATGTGGGCCGCTGTCACACCGTTTGACTCACGCGTAAAATGACTGGCCTTCTGCGGCGACTAAACAGTTCATGTTGAAAAGAGTGGGGGCCTGTCTGCATTTCGATGCGTAAACTGATTGGTGATGGATCAACTACGTAATTTATTTTTGGTACTAGAACTCCATGTCTGCCTGTTACACTTCAGGAGAAGCAGGCAGGCCTCAAACATCAGATGGGAAAGACTTGGACGCAACTGCTGTGTCAGTTAGGTATCGTCACAATATGCGCATGCACATCAAAAAGTATGATGAAGAGAGGTTTTTTCGGTCTCACTGTCACTAGAAAACACTTGTCTTTACTACTAAGGTTCGTTTTAGGCCGACCATTTTCATGGGGCCCTACTGAAGCCTCTTTATTTCTCCAAACCACTCACGACCATCCAGTTTTATTATCAACGTCCATAGATAAAAATGATCAGAGAAGTTTCAAACATTCATCTTCTACTGCTGCTGTATATATACAACACATTCGTGAACAAAGCAAGTGGCCGGATCGCGTGTCTAGTGCACTGCGTGATATGGTATGTATGTGTGTGAAGAAGATAATGACGCAGAAAAACTAGAATTATCGCATGTGGCATTCTGGTAGTCCCAGAGAGACCCTTTTAATGATGTGTGATACAAGTCTGATCTCCACACGATGTCGCTCATGGAATGAATATGGATCTGGTTTTGGAGTCAGTGGTACAGCGGTGCTTAGATACTTGGCTGTTTAAGTTATCGAGACGGTTTGGCTGATATGAGCCATTGATCCCTTTCTAAATAGGTTCGAGCCAACCGTCAGGCATAGTGATGTTCATCAATAAATCACCAAGATTTAAAAAAAGTAAAAATGTGGCAACAACCAGGAGCAACATACTGGGCACTGAACAACGTGAGATCATTTAAGAGACGTGAAACGGTCCGTTGGTCGAAAAGTTTCTTTTGTGAAACTAACAAGGAAAATAAGACTGTTCTGGTGGTCGCAAACAGAGTATGATTGGATGATGACGGTCATACTAGGCAATGTGCACATTTCATTGTTCAAGGAGAATGCACGGTGGGTGTCAATTACACGGTAGTTATCAGAAGAACCTGTTATCTTCCTCGCCGGTGATCGACTCAGAGGTCGGACAACTGGTTGTGGAACGTGAGTAACTGAAATTAACTATCTAGGTTCAACAGACGGACAGTAGGGCAAAGTTGTCAACTCGAGATCAGTGAGTTCAGCGTTCTGTTTCCACAACACTGACGCAAATTAATCACCTGTACTTCGCACACCAAGGTTGGCTTGACTCTTCGTCAGTCTAGTCGACTGATCAAACTATCTTGAAATTAGGGGCATCGTTTCCGAATCCTTGATCAACGTGTTGCGGAATCTGAGTTACTTTAATATTCGGTAAAGCAACTGGTCTGATGAAGACAGATGTGATCAACTTTCCCAGCTATAAAATGCAACCTAAGTGAATGAAAAGTGCTGAGTAACCGAATGAAAAATTTGAAACTCTTGTTTTGCGGGTGATAAGAATTGATTGCAAAATATGAGTAAGCCCGTCTGATTATTTGTCTCTATTATGAAAGCAAGGGCGAATTAAATTCGTCAGTCAAGCCCTGAATTTTTATAGACACATCGATTAGACTATCTATTAGATTAACTCCACAGTGTGATACCCAGCTAAACAGGAATAATCAGATAAATAACTGATTCCGATTATGCAACGGACGTAATAACTATCACTCTCTAACATTAACTACGCTGTTAAGGTCAATTATCACCATGTCGCTAGTTTCTGACGATATAACTGCCACGTGCCTTTTTCTCAGGAAGAGGTCTCGAATCAGTCGGTATGGAACACAAACGTCTCTCAGTGGGAAATTATATGGAACAATACTGACATCTTTGAACTAAATTGAGGCAAAAACTTCAGAATGGACAGAAGCGACTGTGAATCGGTTGGAGAGCTTGGTTTGAGTTTGCTGTGTCTGCGCTGAAGCCAAGATGGCGCAGTTTACAAGATTTGACCTAATAGCTCTTAATGGATCCCAAGTCGGCAAGTCAAAACAATGGTACGTAGAGCGAAGGGGCACCATTGAAAAGGGCGCATTTTTTAAATGTGGTCTGACTGTATTACAAAATTTACTGATTTTGTGGCACGTCATTTTTCTGGATTATAGTTGATTATGGAACTTAGAGGCTACTCAAAGAACACTTTCCTAAGATTACTATTTAAACCAAAGAACAATTCAGTTTACTGATAACTTTTCACCGGATGTGCTATATTCGGCAGATACTCAGAAGATATCGACACCGATCGCAAACTTGATGACGAAGAAGAAGACGATGCTGACAAAGAACATGATGCAGTAAAACAAATGAACGTGTTGCGCCATTCGTCTAATTTTTCAATAGTTCAAGACCAACCATTTTGTGTGAAATCTTCAGCGGATAGACAAGAATCGGGAATTATTGACGCAAAACCAAAATCTTCTGATTGGCACAACGGATGCACGTTCTGTTGCGAGTGTTTCAATCATTAGTGGTGCTATGAATGAGCTTATTTTTGTAACTCTGTCTAATCAGTTTTTACTTATTTATCGCTTATCATGATTAACGGATATGAATTTAATGATCTGACTTAGTTGTATTGATGGTTAATTAATTATTTGAGAAATACGCTTCTAATAAACCCAAACTGAACTGGGTAGCTTATTAATGTAACAGTCTCACAACGTAAAACTTGGTTGTCGCTTTGACAATCATCCAGCAACATGGTTACCGATACGGTAACCTGTTTAATCAGTTCCCTCAACGACCTACTACTAAATTTAAAAAGTCATTGATGTGTACTCGTGTTTTTAGTTTATTTCAAGTTGAATATCATCCACAGTTGATCGCAACTGTCGCATTCCCATAGACTTCCCAGTCGGATCCTTACGAACAGCAGAAGCAGCAGACTCGTGTTTCGCTCTTATTAGAGTTCGTTAGTAGTGCATATCTCTGCCACGACCGGGACTAGAACTACACCCACGTTGTTCATGAGGCAACCGTGTTGACCACCGCGCCATTGACCTTATATTAAGCACGACCGAATTATCGTATGTTAACGCTCAACATCCTTCGCTTGTGAATAATGATCAGGTTTCCCGATAGTCTCGATAGGAGACACAGTTACAGTCTGTTAACTCCAATCGAAAGTGGTTGATAGTTCGCATATGATGAGTCGGTCGTGCATAATGTGAGGTCAGTGGCGCAGTGGTGAACACGGTTGCTTCATGAAAGCATGGCCAGAGTTCTAGTCCCAGCAGTGGCAAGGATATGCACTACTGAAGTGCTCTAATGAGAGCGAAACTCGAGGCTAGTGTGTTTTTCGAAAGGGGTATGCTGGAGTGTCTATGGGAATGCAAAAGCTGCGATTGATTGTGGGTGGTGTTCAACTTGAAACAAGGTCAGTCCAGCCATGACTCAAGTGTGGAATACCCGGAATTCTTAGGACATTTTGTACGACCTAACTCAACACTTGAAAGAATTGGCAAGTATGTGATCAAATTAGCAACTCTGAAATAAAGTGGGTTTGGAACGCTTCGATGATTATATTTTTGTTGCATATAATGCGACAAAAATAAGACAGTTGTTCGGCAGATCAAGTAACCAAGTAACTCTCTTCGTCAACGATTTCAGTTGAAATCGTTGACCGGATTCGCTTTGTTAACATTCGGAAGTGTGCTGTGTATTTTCGGTGACCTTACGGTGTTAGGCGTAAGCTGTTACGAAACCTTCAATAAGTGCTCAGCAGACCGATACAGATATAAACGTGCTGGTTACCAAATGATAGCTGAAAAGACCTAAAGAGTCTGAGTATCATAAAGTGGGTGTTCAAGAAGAAATAATTGTTTGGTATAAAAGTAAGTGTTTTCTAACATAACCGAGTTGTGTACGAACTACAAGCCTAAACGGATGTCTTGATAGCTTGGCCATTAGTTTGGATAATTCCGAGGGGCGTTCATAACACTTCAGACTGACATTGAGCGAAAAGGCATAATCATTTTTGAGGAGCCGGAGAGGTTGGATCTAGCGTGACTGGTTTATACAAGCTAGATATCTCTTATTTATAAAGGTCAGTTGGCTGGTTGATTAACGTTTTGTCGCTGTAAATCAGATGATTAAGAATACGCAAAAAAATTACCATCACCTTTCTTCTCATAGGTTACAGGTAGGAAATTTTGTAGAGAACATTTTTGTACGATGCAAATTCTCGCCCATATATGTGCGACACTCACTTCAATGGAAATGTACCTGTAACGCTTCATTCTGTGAAAATATGAACTGATGGGAGATAACAAGGAAAGATAGTTGAGGTATAAGAAATTTCCCGCATTCACATTTTTGGCATATCTATTATTGTTTCCAGCCAAAGATAATAACTCTCCTTGGACTTCCAAATGGACAGACCCTTTGAAACTATAAAGAGCAGCCTCAACATCACCTGTCCAATATTTTGGCGTGAGGTCAATGCTTGGCTAACTGGCTGCCTCTCCCAGCTTAACCTGGGGTTCCGCAGTCATAACTTTAGGAGTTTGGTCATTGAGTGACTGATTTATGGAGTGAGTATCTGATGAGTGGTCGATTCAGGCGGAAAGGTGTTAAGTTTTCTATCCTCTGTCGTCAACCCAATTTATATTATCCGTATACATGACCCGATAAAATACCACCACCTGTGGATGATTTACTCGATGGCATTTCCAACCACAGTTTGCCACTCATACGAGCGTATCTTTTGATTTTTAACCCCAGGTACCGAATCACATGCCTCCTTGAAATGGTACTACTTCAACTGTTTACCCTTGTGACAGATCTGGTAAGCTGAGCCTGGGATAGTTATTTCATAGAATGGCTGCTGAAACATCTTATGTCTAATGACTACAACTGCAGGTGGTGAGGCCGAGATACCAGATTGCTTTCTCCAGTTTCCAAAAACCAGGTAAAAGTGTTAGTGTAGTGCCATCTTGAAGCTGCAGACGTGAGACGTAAAGATGGGAACAAAAAATGAAGACCACTTTAGAAACAGCGGCTCAACACTCACAGTTGTTAGCCAAACTGAAGTCGCTTATAAAAATCTGAACACTATTTCAATATATTACTTTGACCCCAAAAGTGATCAGCAAAATTCGCAAAGTCGAAATACTTGCAGAACACCGACGTCCTGTTCCAGTACTGTCGGAAAGACGTAGATACGTGTCATCTGCTGTGCAAAATGAATCTGGGTTTCACTGCAGTTGACCATACTGGTCTCGGCTAATGACAGCAAAGGGGGTTTAAGCATTAATAGGGTTATCTGGATCATCGGATCCTATTCTGATTGTACGAGTTTGTAACCTGTTAGATCACAGTGTAAACGAAACCTATCACACTGAACGCCTGTCTCAATTGAGACGTGCTTGCCGGAGAGAAAAGGGAAAGCTGTTATTACTCACAGCATGCAAACAGAGTGTTAGACGCTTCCCTCACTTGAGCAACATGTTTTTACTAAAAACAAAGATGTTTTCTGAGTTCGGGTAATCATTTGGGAAGATGTGTTTGCGTTTATCGGGTTATACAAAACAGAAAGAACATTCTAACGATATTTGGTTCAACTTTGTGGGCTTTCTGTTGCAACTAGTCTGCATTGACCACTTCTGTCGTTCTAAAAGAGGCATCAGGCTGAGCATACGGTCAAGCATGCACAGGTAACAACTGACAGAAGGAGCCATTGGCAAGGATCCCCCCATCAAAAGAGCCAAATTTGAAAATTACATGGAAGGACAAAGTGTGGAGTATGTGGTACTGCCATCTGTTTACAGAAAGACTCACATACTTCCGTCTCTATTAGTCGCGCCGTCTGTGTTATTCATTCTGACTTTTGAAACGCGACTGTCGTTCCTTTTGTTAGCATCGTGAAAAACGCACATGCAACTACTCAGCTAGATAAAGTCGCTCACCAGCTCGTGCGTATAATCATCATTAAGGGGTACATTCACTAGTCCGTGAAAATCCTTACCGAGTACTTAGCACGTTTGAGGAGCTAAGCACGTACTTTACAAACGAATTTTTATCATCAGTTAAAATGGAAGCAGTTTAGGTTACCTACGAGTTCTAAAAGGTATAGGCCACCTAATTAGGTTTGTCACTCGGAACGGGTTCAACATCCGTAAAATATTCACTTACTGAAAGTGTTTCCAAGATATAATTCATGACACTTTTCAAGATAAATGATGAGTGTGTGCAACTCTGCGGGATACCGTCCGTGATCAAAACCGAGTATACTGAAGCCTCAGTGGATGTTTAGTCGTCTGAAAAACTGTCTGTAATAATTCAGTGTACGTTTGTATCACACAACGTGTCGTTTACAAGAACGCGTCCTAGGGTATCACTTGATGCGGCTCAGTTGTCCTGTAGCTAAATTGTACAGATCAGCGATTGTATAATAATTATTTTGGTCGAAACTACTTATATACATCGTTAGCATATGTGGTTAGTTTTATCTGATTTATCTATGTCCAGTTTAAACTAAGTTGAAGTCATAACCAGGCAACAGTGCAGGTCATTGCAATGAGTCTGAGATCTATCTGTTTGTCTAAAAAGCATTTGTGTAAACGTCAAGCCCGTGATGAACATCGGTCGTCACCCATGATGGTGGATATAGCTCAGTTATACACAACGCGTCCAAGTAACTGACTTCTCAGATTTTTATTGATGTTTTGTAAAATGTGGCCCTTTCACCGAAATTGTTGTTTCCTTTGACATCATCCTGGCAACCATGAGAGAGGCAGGACAATTGTGATTCATTGAGAATTAAAGGATATATGTGGGTCATATTCATGAAACGTTTTCTATGCTCAGATAGTCAAAATGTCAATGACTAGACCATGTAATCAAAGAGTCAGACTACAAATTAGGGCAAAACGGTGATGTTTGATTAATTACTTTGACTTTACAAAGCATATCGTGCTAAAATCAAACTTCATCAAATCTTGTTCTCAGGATTTATGAGGAATTTTGGGATCCAAGTTAGCTGAGGCAATTGACGCACATCTGGATTTGCTTCGGACGGTTTAGAGGAAAAATGTAGATCAACAAAAGATTTTGGTTCCATGAAATCAGCACTGGTGGGTAGATAAACGACCAAGGGAAATGTGCGAAGAGAAGCCCAGCCGCAACCTAATAAGTTTATCGTATTCGCAGCTGAAACTATAGCAATCAAAGGTGGTCTTACCAAAACATTGAGACGTCAAGTTTGTCCTCACTTCACCACGTATCTTCTGACGACCAGGCCGTCTGAAGAAACAGTTTGGTGTTCATAATGTGTACGTCAAGCTTTTGCTTCAAATCATCCGCGGATAACGTTGTTATGACAAACCTCGGCAGATTGTTCCGGAGTAAGTCCACGTGAATGAAGGAGAGGTGTTGTTTGAAATCCAGACGGCTCATCTGATGCAGCACTGACAAATTACCCCTGATAGTCTAAATTCTGTTTCACAGCGGACGAAAAAAATGATGGTAAATCTTATGTGCTGAACTCAAGTCTTCTCTAACATGTGGGTATTGCAATGAAGACTGTCCAAAGTTAAGCTATCTGTTAGGATAAGGTAATGAACGAACACTCATAATCAGCTTTGCTACGCCTTCTCACGAAGCGCTGTCTTCCACGAAACAAGGATGGTAAACTTGGAAACACAAGTCTGCCTGAGGAAGTGGTAGCTAGGTTAAAATAAACTGATTTGGCCGAAACATTCCAAACAATCTAAAGAATAACCTGTGCACTGAATCCACCCTGAGGTCCATTGGTGCACAGCTGAGTTATTCTTTGTTCCCGTTCGTGGCCAGTGACACATAATTCCTCGCTTACAAAATCACATTTAGTGTAGTCTGAATGGCGGGAATATATTGGTTTATATCTATCTGTGTTCCCCAGGAACTAGTGATCCGCTGTTCAGATGAAAAGCTTTCAAATCCCTAGATCTCACTTTCTGCCAAACTATCAAGCACCCTTGAAACAATTCATCGACCTTAAAAATCGGAAGAATATGCGGAGCACATGAATACTTTTATGTGAATTAATTTCGAATACTTCTAAGCTAGAATACTAGGGTTAATGTAAGATAATTGTCGTTATCTAGGGACAAAGCAGAGGCTTCTTATGAGTGACAAACACTGTAATGGAAACAGGAAAACTCTTGCCACTATTATTATCACGATAGTATTATTTTCTTTATTGTTGTAACTATTATTATTATTATTGCTATTGTTATTATCGCTGACTTCGTAAACCTCAAATGCTAGTATTACAGATCCTATCGTGTATTTTTGTTAAATATATGCATAAAACACGTCGACTCAATTAAACTTGAGTGAGTTTGGTCGATCTCTGTTTCTAAGACCTAATGTTACATGACAATCATTTTTGCCTAGGATTAATCATTTTAGTCAAAACTTATGCAACGGTTTTCACAGACACTATGAGGCGCATGTCCATTTGATGTATTCGCCCACTCCCGCACTTCATTGGATGCATCCAGAATTACTACTGAACCGTTCAATTTCGAGTACAAACTCACCGGTTAGTCGGTCACCAACGAGTTAAATACGTCTTCGATTTTCTCTTTCCTGAATCTGTGCAAAACTTATCGTGGAACGGAGCTCAAAGCATTCATTTGCCTTTGACCTGATTATTTCTGTCCGGGCGCTTACGCCTGCCAGGCAAGCAGATGTTCACTGGAGGTGCCGACCTTGACTTTCTCAATTGATGGTCCATCAAAATCTATTCACCACAAATTGACCGATGGAAGACAAACAAAGAGCAAGGTCAGCATAAATAAAACTGATTTTGATCAAATGAAGACTGCTGTGAATGTTATCATCGCATTCATTCTTAGTCTAGCTGACTAAACAGCGTGAACAAAGCACTCATCGACAACTCATTCACAACACTCTAATCTCAGTCTTTTGGAGAATATTTGCGTTTTGAGTAGTGATCTTAGTTTTTCAAATCATGATCTTATCGGTTCGAGCAAAATAAAAAATCGGTAACAAATACTCAGAAAGTTTCTTTGATGTTACAAGAAGTTTGGGTTTAGTAACTTTTGGAATTTATGCTAAACGTTTCGATGATAGTCGGATTTGTTGGACTAACCTGGGCTTTCGATGAATCGATCGAATAGCTATGGTACAAAAGAATAGTCAGTCGAGTTCGTCCGAAATTCGAACCACGATGTGACAACTGAACATACGTGGAATACGTGAGGATGCGTTCACGTAAGGTCTTATGTCCGGATTAATTTTAATCAAGCAATTTTTGAAACGCACTCGTTTTTTTAGAGTTAAATAGGTGGAGTTAACAAAACTACCTTTGAAATTCGCTGACAAGATATATACCCCCTGTAAAACCATGAAGGAGATCCATATTAGCCCAGTGAACGGTTTTATGGGGCAGGAAATATTTTTACATTGATTGTCTTCTCCGAAGTAGGACACTCTCAAGAACTGCACGCAAATCTTCTTTTGAGGACTGAAGTAAACCTTGCAGGGAGGACCATTATTGATTGAAACTGACCTTGCGTACGCACTGACCACACGGCCGATCGTGATGAACTTTCACATATCACTGTAATAAGCCAAAACTGGTCTAAAAGTTATTAAGCCGATCTAGTAGAGAGTTTGTTGATCCCAATAATCGATGTCTAGCTTCTATTCAAGCCTCTGTAACTTCACAATATCCTGGTCCAATTGTAATCACGCTGTTACGATACTGTAAACATTAGACAAGAAGCGCTGCCATGATTGCTGAATATTTCCTGTTTTACTCTGAACACCCTTTAACTAGCACCGTCGCCTAATTCAGCATGTTCTGCATCATCATTTTATGTTGGTTGTATAATCGTCACGATAACCTACAGCTTGGGTTAATCCACAGTACACTGTCTTCCTAAACTCATATTGTACTATGGTCCCTTAGAACTGTCATGACGAGATCTCAGTATCCATCCTCAACGTATGTCTACTTTGATAACTCTTCCGAAATGACATTGTGTTGCTCACTGTGTTGCACTCACTTCGAATGAGTTCCATGTGATTGAATCCTCTTGTCCATCGTAAGAACGTCTTTTTTTCGGATGGTGTTTCCGGTTTGAAGAAGTATTATAACAGATGTGAGTTGTCCAAACCAAACGTGAGTTTTCAGTCCAATTATGGATAGAGGATCGTGACATTGGGGTAGCCGAGCAATAGTGCAATACTTTCATTTCAGAATACGATTGGAGTGTTAGATGTAAAACTGCTTTCAGATTGTGCATAAAAATTAGATGAGACTGATCCCGCCCGTATAACGACAGCGAGGAGACAACATTCTGATAGAACGTAGTTTGTTACAAACGAATCAATTCACTGTATGAAATAAACTGAATAGCCGTGTAGAAATATTGGCCGTGAATGTTGGGAGTGGTTCAGTAGAAACCCACTACGCGTGTGGAACGAGACACCGTGGTTGATCTCCTGCGTCAGTGAACTCCAGTAGTCACTGAACAATCATCCTGTGTTCTGGTGTGTATAACAGTGACATTCACCAAATCGTTGCAGTCGGTTAACTAGTCACGTTTCCCTTTTTACACTAAAAGGCACTAACCAAACGGTTACGTTACCATCGAATATCATGTCACTTAACTAATGGGAGGTGAGCTACACACGATTGACTTAAGAAAGAGCGTTAGTACCCAGTTTTAAACGCGAACCAAATATACATTACAATATGTAAAAAGCAGTTGATAGCACATATCACCGTCCGGTTTCCGCATACCAAAACCCGGTGTTTATAAATCAAATGAGACTCGGTAGAAAATAAATACGTTTCAAACATTGATACTTGTGGCCACGTTTTGACTAAGCATGTAATTCAGTGTGATTGGGCTGTCAGCGGAGTATACTGGTGAAAATTTCGAGAAAGTTCTTAAACTATGAAAACTGTACAGAGGTAACAGTATGCAACTGTCTAATAAGCATGCGGTTCCTACTGATGGTTCGAACTATGTCAATGACCAGGTGTGTTACAGTAAGGATTTTTTAAGACAGTCTTTAATGTCGTCTATTTAACTCTGCAACAGAAAGTACTAACTGAAATTGCATCTATTAAAAAAATAAAAACAATAATTTTCGTACCATTCGTACCGTTAAACTCCGAGTATCTGTGGTTATTTTGGTACGAGTGACCAGTATCGTGACATGATTGCTAACTAGATTATACAGACGAGAGCTACGCGAAACCATTTTTTGTTCGTGTCAGCTGTTAAGACGTACAATGCGCTGGGAACACCATCGAATGTTTAATCAAAAAGGTTTGTCACTTGAAAATGCTAATGTGTGACCATGTTGGTCACAATGATTGCAAAAAACATTCCCCCTTTTCGTTTGTTGTGAATCCTGTCAACTTGATCTGGTCGATCAATATGAGTAGTTATCCAATCTTAATGTAATATAAGCCGTATGAAAGTTTGGCAAAGTATACCATGACAGCTGTCGATTGTTTCTCGCAGAATACACGGAAACATTGAGATTCAATTGGAATTCGGACCAAATGTGTTGGAAATCGATCACTCTAAGACTTTAGATCCTCGCATACATCAGAATATATTGGATAATGCGATTAAAAAGTTTGTCGACAGTTAATATCACAATTTATCAGTCCGTAGGGATCAGGCACACAGAGATATAGTTGAAAGTGGATAAACGCACAGTCCAGTGCGTATACTTGAACAGTTTTGAGGACGATGAAGTCTATCGGTTCAAGAGAGCAATGACTGCTTCATCAATGAATATTATGCTACATACAGGGCGTACTATGGTTTTGCAGTTCTACTTCAGCGCAGCAAGTTTGGCTAAAGTTGTTGCAAGTGAAGGCTGCGCCAGGTTCACAACTTGTGAGTTATTTCTGCACTGTTTAACTACGAGTTGAGTTTTCGTTGTTATTGGCTATACTTGTCTTAAAAGGCTAAACTCACTCACTGTACCCTGAAAACATGCTTTATAGCTCTGTTGCTGTCTGCAGGTATGTCGGTCATCTTAAAACAAATTAGGCACACTAGTGTCCCAACCTTCCATATGGGTCAACTCCACAAACGCACATCAGGGTTTCACCAACCTGCGTCTGTCTATCTGTTCAGCAACTCCATCTGCGCCCACTCACCACTTACCATGCACCTGTGTCCAAACCATCAAAGCTGACTGTGCTGTGGCGTGATTCGGGTTGTGAATTTATCTGTGTAGAAGAAACTCAGTTTTGTGATCACAACTGAGCATCAGACGCACTGTTATTGAGAACTGTCCGAAATCCGTCTGACTACCCTGCAAGAACTCACGATCACTCGCTCCCATCGTAGTTTATCCAAACGTTTTTTTAGATACGGTCGCATGTGACTGACTTTGATCAAATGAGTTTTTAGTCTCCTGTAAGTTAATTAAAATGTTTGTGGATAAGGAGTGAATTAGCCTATGGTTCACCCCTCACCTGCCAGTTTGTTATGCATGAAGTCGAACAGAAGTGTCCACTCAAAAATGAGTCAGGGGACTCCGGGCATCTCTGGGTATATGAGTTGGAAAAAGTACTAGACCTATTAACTTTGAAGAACTGACCGTTCAGAACGACATGATCTATGCCAATAAACCCCCACATTCATTCGTGTCAACAATGATCCAGTGTTCATATTAACCTATTAGAAGTGGCCTGTAGTAATCAGGCTCACACAGTGAGGAAGTTAACGGATCATGTACTCCATCCTGTAATTTTTAAGAGTATTCTGTTACAATAATGTCAGTTCTTTTAGCTGACGATAAAACTTATCATGGCAAACCATCGATTAATCTCATCGTCTCCTTGTCACGAGGACCTGGCAGGTCCCCTATTTCTCCCAACAGTGTCTGGGTGTGTGATTTCAATGTCTCCGCGTCATCTGGCAGCGCGGTAACTGAACGACCTAGGCTAATATGAGATAAAGACATTTATCAGTGTTTTGTACTGAAGTTTCTTGTCCCGCTCTTTGGAATCAACCGTATTGTTGAGAACAGACGTTTTCGACAACTGGTATGCAATACTCGTCCTTTCACATTAGGTAGGATTTGCATGCCTTAACTGTTGGCAGACTTCCGACAAATGTGTTCCGCATCAACTAACACTCACTAGCGTGTGTATTTCTCAGCTCCCAGTCAACCTGTGTGCCTAGAGGTCTTTTGAGATATCTCAAATGATGTTGGCCATTGCAGCATATCAAGCCATAGACTATGTGAAATATAACCGTGAACAGAGACTAAGCGCATACTCCACGGTTACCGACATATTGCAGCAATTCCGATAAGTCACCGACGTGGTCTGCTTAAGGATATTCCTCATGTCGAAGAGGTACGTAGGTATGTCGAAGAGGTACGGTAGCCTCTTCTCTACTCACTATACGGCTCTCAATGTTTCATTCAAGTCTGTCATGTATTAATGAACCGTATGCGTCATGTGGATATCTTTCTGGCTTTTCACATAGGTAGGAATAGTTGCTACGTAGAGGCATCTCTAGGATTTTCCGTAGGCACTTACAATTTCCCACACCTAAGAACGTTTGGATCGTCCAAGACGACATATGCGAAGTATTGGCTATCTTATACGGCTCACTGCCAGCTACCATAGATCAGTCAGCGGTGTTTACGAAGGAATAGATCTTATGGATTGTCACCAGAAGTGTTCTTACCACCTACATTCAAGTCATACTGTTGCAGGTCATCATCCGCTACATACGCTGAACAGTCTTTTAAACAATGTCACTAGAAGTTTTGTTCCGAGTGGAGGCAATGCCACACTCAAAATTCTGTACGCAGTAACAGAAATGATTTACTGGTCAGCTAAAATTCGTGGTCGGTTTTGGGACAGCTGCAGAAGCAAACTGCTGCTCGGGTGAAGAAAGGCTTGATAACACTATGAAGTTTTTCCAAATGTGGACAACAAATGCGACCGTGCTACCTTTGCCCAGTTATAAAGAAGAAAAGTTACCTCTGCTGAAGTCTAGTATAAATTTTGTCACAAAAGTCGAAGAGCACCTGTTATCAATTCGGAACCCTTCACACTGATCATAGTGAACAGTAACCCCGACACAGGAATATGAGCCTTGCTGATAGGAACAATAAGCGTTTCATTTGAAAACTTCAGCTGTTTAGTAGGCACAAGTTTAAATAATAGTCAAGAGTAACACTGACTTTTCTTTTTATAAAAAGAGGTCGTCTTAGTGGCCAAAGAATTTTAACTTCATCAAGTTAGAGGTCAAACGCATTCCATCATCAAAATTGAATAAAGAAAGTCGTCTGAAGAAAATAACCACCATTCATGTTTGATTGCGGTCTTCCCAATCGGGGAGACATTTTGAACAGGATCATTAACCAGTAGCCAAAGAATTGAGGTACCTCCTAGTGAGAGAGCACTAGTGGGATTTTAACTGCCCTGACTGAGGATTGAAATTCCATTCACGCACTTAGTTGGTCAATACCATTTGTCTCCTACTAATAACCGCATCTGACCGTCCAATCATCAGAGTTATACGTGTTTCAATTTGTGTTGCTCAGATGTCAGATTTCCACTACTCAGTGGCGACTCTGCGTGGCTCAAGAGGCTTCTATAGCATTACTTTAAGTTTCCCAAATGATCTAGACTAAGCGAATCACACTGACACACTGAAGTGGGGAGTGTGAAAGCAGAGCCAACTTACCGAAGTCACAACGCTGTGTGCATTTCACCCTGGCAGACATTCTTATTGATTAGGGTCAGCGGACGCTCAATGTACCTTGCTGAATCCTGACTGTGTTGATCTAAGTTAAGATAGATGAACGATTTGTTTGAATTATGTCTTCTAGTTATTGCTTCTGAAAGCTTTGGCTAAAGCAACCTACTGACGCTTGTTGACCCAAGGCTAGAAGGGTTTTGCATATTACTGAATCTCCAGTGCGTTGTTGGAGTATCCGCTCCATGACCCACTGCTTCAACGAAATCCGCCCACTTGTGACCACTCTGCAGATACAAAGCATTGTCTTTGAGCCTACTTAGGTCACAGTAGGCGTGGCGTCACGAAGAAGTGATGTTGAGAAGGGCGAAATTGTTATGGGTGCATGTTAAAGTACTAAGTACTATGGTGACTAATGCCCTGATTGGTAAAATAAGTCAGCACAAGATAATATGTACCCAGAAGTTGTCTGCTATGTGCATAGGGTTTAAGTGTGCATTTCCAAAACAACAGTGACACAGAGTACAGTCACTTGTCACTAATGGTTTGGTCAGTTAGACAAGCCATGTTATGAATAGACAATGTTTATGATCAACAGACAAACTTATCTGTGATCCGCGGGAAAATTGTACAAGTCAGACGTCGATTACACGCCGTGTTGTTCATGCATGCTGTGATTATGACCAGGGTTGCAGGCTCAATTAACAGCAAGCTTCTTCTATAATTACGTAGAAACGCTGAATCGTGCTAAGTGAAAAATCACTTTCTCTTACTCAGTGCTGTTCATGCATTGATCGATTCCATATTGTTCCGTGATCAGGTTAAGTACTTCGACATTCATATTTGACGGACGATCAAGTCAGACTAAAAGTGGTTTGGATACTTCAAGCGACGTTAGCGCCCATCTTTCCCATAGGACGAAATGAGCTACTACTCCTTTGGTGAACAGATTTTCCGGAGCATGTGTGTGGGATGATTGTGTCGAGGTCTTAGACCAACCGGTTGTCAGACTTCTTTTTCGACTTTACCGATGCAATTCAGAGGAAGGCGGAATAACATGTCGTGCATCAGTTTGAATGTCGAAACGTGTGGCAGACAGCCTAATGGGTTTCCTTTCTGTTTTTGTCAGAGCTAGTCTTAAGGCTGTCATGCTGTTGACTATTCACCAATAGTGTGATGGTCACTTAACTGCGAAGGGAGTAAGATGGATCTTGTGAATGACGTTCATGGGCGTAATGCACGATGCGCATTTGCTCGTTTTCAGATGTTATGTTATCACAGTCAGTTATCACTTGGTAATCAGCAGACAATCTTGACCGTATTCAACTAGATCAAGAAAGAGAATGCCTCAGGGACATGTTTATCCTTTAAGAACACTGATTCGGACGGCGTAATGTAACAAAGGTCTGACACGAAAGATCAGCTACTTGTCTAGACGAGTAACTTCCCTGTGGTGATCACTGCACCTAAAAATGATAAACTTTGTGAGGCAGTTCTCTTGAAAAGATGGACATCTAATAAACACCATGTCCTACCACATGGCAAATATCACTTGTGACCCATCACTGTAATAAAGACGGAATTGGGTTCTCTAATATTAGCTTGAGTCGAAACGGTATTACAGTGTCATACTGAGTAGTATACGAGTCGTGGTTACGGAACATGACTAGCAGGTGAGAGAAAAGGTAGGTCAGTCGTTCATAGCCAGGTTGTTCAAATAGACTAAAGCGGCTTAACACACGATTAACAAACATTCTCGGAGAACCAAAGTTACCAATCTCAATAAGCACGTACCTAACAAACTGTTGAATCGCACGCTCGTGCTGCTCGGTAGGTAAGGCTTAGGTGCGTGGAAGTTGTACACTAAAAATCAACTTCGTTGCTTGACAGTACACACTTTTACCGCAGTGCCACACTTACGAGAAAAGCACGTCAGAAATCAAGTAACTAAACCCGGCAATTTTTTAGTGGTTACTTTGATACCCGCAGCTCAAAAACCCTTCGAGCACGACCCACTTTCTTTCCAGCAGTGTATCTCTAACACTAACAGTTTCGTTTGTTGAAAAGGCACTCACACACTGTTAATCTTCACCAGATAAGAGAAGAAAGACTGAGCGGATTCATTCAGTCCGAAAGTGAGAATCGATCGTGAAGAATCTACCAGTAGCAGTCCAGTCAGCCTCCTGATTATTAGTAGCGGTGGAATGGCGCGGGGAAACTCGTATATCCATGCGTCGGGCATAAGGACTTAGGGCCAATTAAGTACTTCGTCAGTAAGCAACGGGACGTTGTAACCAGTTCAATATCGAACAACAGTTTCTCATGGAATGTCCACGGATAACTATTACGGAACACGACTATTGTTTTGATCATGAAAGACGCTTGGTTTTGGAAGTTACTAATTGCCAAACATCCATTACAAGGTATGCGAAAGTCAACAATTACGAATACATGTACTATTTTTCACGGCCGACGTGTACCCATATCTTTGACACTGGTGTAGCGACAGTCTGTTTGGAGACAAGTCCATCACAGTATACATAGGCGTTTCGGAAAATCACCCTTTGTAACCAGTCCTCCTGGCATTGACACCTTTCTGTTATTTTCCACGTGTTCGAGACGTGTTCACGACTCACAAGCAAAAGTACATATTGTACAATTTCTTTTTCCCTTCTGAAGTCCATCGATACCTTGTTACCTGCTGATATACTGTCTCCAGTCTACCTAATTTTGGCTCCGAGCTCATTGTTGTGCACACGTCATTGTCGCTTAAGTATCCCACACTCGCGCTTGGACACGAGCTTTGTTCTGGTTGGTCGCTCCTTCTTCAACTAACGACGCACTCATTCACACACCTAAAAATGGTAGTATATCCTGTAAATGTCAGAATTTAGTTTCTACATTCTTTGGGTTGCGCGTATTCTCTACCGGTATTGTTATCTGTATGCGTTAACTTTGATTGGTTTCGAACAAGAACTCAATACTCAATGACCCTCTTCTGGTTTATTCTGCCGGTATATCGTGCTAATTTGATGCTTCAGTGCTGTGCACTCGTTTTACCCTGTTGTTCCGCTCGATCGAGTACACCGAGCCCTGTTTGTAATCTATCAAACAAGGACTTTTCCATTTAGGTCCGGGCCGTTGGCCCCTAAGTTCCGAAGATCTCGGTATTTCACCCTTTTCCCTGGATTGAAACCTCCAGCCTTGTCAAGTCGTTGAGCTTTTGGTGGCTCTTTTGCATCTACATGGGTAGCCTCCAGATTTTGTCTGGCATTTTTTAACGACTAATTTTGCGATGAAACTAATTCAATGCTGCCATGTTCTAATGTCTTTGCCCACTGAAAGACGAGGAGTTCTACCATACGTCGGCTAAAATGTAAATTTCGTCGTGTTCGCTTGAATAAACGGACGGTGAACCGATAACACCAATGTAAGTTTGTCGCCTCTTAGTATCCTTTCTTGAATGATGATCATTTTTTGATTGCTCAGTTGTTAAGTTCAGTGAGATCGTACGTCTCTGGTTAATACGACGTCGTCCGCATGTTTTTGGTTTTTAGCTGCTGCACCAGTGTCCAAAACTTCTCGTTTCCAAAGCATGCTCCCTGATCCACCAAGGTAGCCTCTGGTACTTCACCACTGTCTCTCATTGTGAACGCGTTCAGGCCTGGAATATCGGTCACTTTAATCTGACAACTGAAGTGTTCTGGCGTGACCAGAACCTACTGATTTCTTTGGACGTACAGTGGAAATGGACTCACGGTGTCCACCGGACATAGTTCCGTGAATTTAGATACGCTTATTGCCTGCAGAGGCCGTTTGGCTTCCTTTGTCTTGTTTCAGTAACCGACATTCTTGGTAGACAAGTACGTAAGTCTTCATACTGTCTTCCACTGTCTGCCACTGTGTTCCCTATTTCAGTAAATCGTATCTTCTTGTACATCCGCCTTGTGCCACTAAATGACAATTTCGTACCATTTTCCTGCTCATTTGTTTTGCAGTGATCATCACATTACTGGTGCCAACGCCACTATGCCACTTTATTATCCCCGCACTACGGAGATCAGTTCTCCGCTGTAAAGCAATTATTTTCATTTTATCTTGATCATTATCTTTTGGAGACTTCACGCCTTTTGCTAGTACGTGAATAACCTTTCGGAGGACCTTGTCCTTGACGCTATGAACTCGCCAACGTTTTCGGACTGTGTTACATTACTGCGTAGTTGACTGTAAAAGCCACCTTGAAAAATTCTTCCTATACTTGTAGTCGAGAAAAAAGCCGACGACACAAGTGTTAGATTCAGGCACGTAATTGACCATAAAATTATGGGACTATAGACGCAATGCCGGTTGAGTTAATTTGCCTCTTGGGTCCTCCGTAGTCTTGCTTCACTCTGAGAATTTGCAGTCTTTCTCGACGAAAAACTGTTGATTTGACTAATACGACCTACATTTGTCCAGTTCCCAGGCGACAGCCAAACATTTTCTCTCAGAGAATGAATACTCCTGTTCTGTTAGCATCAGAACTCTACTGGCATATTCAGTTACCCCTTGTTTTTGTCACAGTAATGCCCAAACACCGTTGTCGCTGACATCCGCCATCACAATGAGCGTTTCTTTTGTATTCAGAAGTCTCGGTTTTAGTTGACACACTTGTGTGAACTTTCCGTTTGCATCGCCGGTACATTCAAACTCTATGCCCTTTTAAATGACCCTACACGGTGGTGACGTAATCGAATGAAGACTTTCATGAACTGACTTCCATACTCCGCCTGATTCAGAATCTCTCTTGATGTACGTTTAGAAGTCAGAGTTACCTTGACAGCGACTGTTTTCTCTGGCAGTGATGTGACTTTAACTTGATCAAACTTGTGTCCCAGTAGCACCACCGATGGCCTCATGAGTTTCGACTTATCAGCAGTTTTCCGGAATCTACAGCTCTGGGTACGTTTTAAGACAACACCTAAATGTGTGGTATAGTTAGACTCGATATTACTTTACATTGCGATATCACCTCCGTATACTAATACAGTATTCAGTTGCTTTACCAGTTGAAAGATGAGGCGTAGAAATATGAACAGTGTCCTGTTTTTCGACCATCGTGAATGCGGTATTCTCACTAACCGCAGGTTTGATTGTTACCTGTCGGCATCCGGAACGTAAGTCCAACATCGTGAACAACTTTTCGTGCTGCAGCTCATCGAAAGTGGCAGCGACAGACTATACTGACCCAACCATGTTATCTCATTCAATTTTCTAAAATCCCCTCAAAGAGGTATTTTCCTTTGGACTTCTTCAGCAGGAGGACAGGCGAGTTCAGCGAACTACCGGCTTCTTCGATACTATCACTAAAAACATGTTCTATATTTACCTTTCCGATTCCACTTAGAGATAAACCGGTACTCTGCGAGTCCGTGTGAAGAGAACGGTTTGGCTGCTGGTAACCTATGAGTAATTCGGGTGAGAAACAGTGCGGATCATCGTCACTCGTCATACCCGACTGTATACCGAAGCAAGTAGATTGTACAAATTGAAGTCTTGGTCGTGTGTATTTGACTGATGTTATTAAGTTGCTGTCCGGCTATTGTCAGGAAACCATAACTGATCGATGGTTTCTTGAATTTCAGTTCTATCGTGTCCGTTGTTGCAGTAATCATATCGACTCCAAGTATGTCTGATTGACTTCTGTAGACATAACAAAATGGTGTTTTATGATATGACTGTCAATAGACATCTCGTATTCTTTCGATCCGTCAACCAACCAACTGTCCTGACCATCACAATTGTTTTTGCGTTCTCAATTTTCGAAGCACTGTCACGAGTTCATCAAAGTCCATCCACCGGGTAGTGTGAGCAGTGAGGACTTGATCGTTAACAGCCATTGAGAGATCTTCGGTGAACTGCTTCGCCAAAATCTATCATCCGGCCTCTCGACCCAGTTCGGATAGCACCCAGCCCACTAATCTTTGGTGACTGTTGGCGAACACTAAGGGATCCGCTTCATGCCCCAGCCGGATAGGCTTGGACCATCTGTTGGTCCCTTCGCAGTACACCGGGATGCCAAACGCGCCACTAGCTCTTCATTCTCAGCGGCCCACTACATCATCGTAGATCCTTACCGCATTGCATTCACCACCACTTTCATCTTGTCCATTTCCAACGTCCGCAGAGCGGTTAGCCTTCCACGGCCTGTCTTCTATCCAACCACTTCGACCAGGTCCTTGAAGTCCTCCAGGAACGCCCGAAATGTCCCCTCCCCGAAAGGTCCAAGTGACTATTCCGTCTTTCCACACACTTTGAGTGGTGCATCCATCCAAATGTGGCGGAATTAACTTGGCTTTTTTCTCTATACCATTGTTTGTGCAAACCATGAATTCTTAGAAACCTGGTAATGCTCTGAAGAGGGTGAACCCGGCAATACCTCCTAGTTGTTGAAGTTTACACTAGAAACTAAGACCAATCTAGAAGCACGTTGACTCGGGTTAAGTCTACAAGTGGTCAGAAAAGTTATCGGCCTGAAGGAGGTTTATGGTGGCAATAAGCATGGCACTGAACCTGTATACACTTGGTTGTCATGCCACATAGCTAACATTTTCACGATTATATATCACTATGTCAGTGGAATTCTTCTCGCTAAAATGAAGTGTCTTCTCCAGTTGTTGGGACATTGTGGGATCGTTAGAACTCACAGACACAACAGACTGGACACTACTCACCTCCTTTGTAAATTGTGTCAAATGAACTGAACTGGATCGGTTGGAACGTTCATCGGTAACACACTTTGATACTCAGTTTTTAACCGTGAACCTGCCATATAATAAAATTTGGCTCCCAGGACGATCAACGAACCCCACCAGAGGTCGTATCGAAAATATTGTCCAGTACAGTGACAACACGTTTTCAAAGTATCAACAACACACACAAGGAAATGCGAGCCCCGCACTAAGGTCAACAAGCAGCATGGATGGACACACACTATTACCTGTGCTCTTAGAAAAACGAATTTGTTTTTGGCAACTACTAGCTACACATATTAAGTCACAGTTACCAGTCCCAATGATTATACAACGGACAGAGAACAAAATGAATGATGACAACTACTTCAGTTCAAACAGGGGTCTCACCACAAATATAGACACCAGATCACTTAGTTTTTAGATTTCGGTTTGGACTGTAGATCGAGACATTCAGTTTTTACTTACGCTGATTACCAAACTAGTACAGTCGCTTCGATCTGTAAGGTTTCATTAACACGAATTACATGTTTAGGAAAATCGTTACGTCAGCTTCAGTGGGTATAAAATGTCGAACCAGCTCCCGAGAGGCTGACGTCATAAACGTACTCAAGTTTGAGTGGGACTAGTTCCAGATTGTTGAAACTTTTCTGACCAGATGATGTGATAACATACGGAAAAAGTGAGAACTTTGGTACGCAAACATAAACAGGACGCCGAAGATAAAGATGGAGAAAATGAAAAGGTTTTGTTCGAGAATGTCATTCGATATGACGAACTAGTTTGCTTTTGAAACATATTTACCGGTCATTCCGCGTTTTGAAATCATGTTGTAGATCACAGTAGACTGACGTAAGTAACAAAAAAGGAAAAATGTTTTGATTACAAAGCTGTCCACATTTTTGGTATTCGTATTGTACTGGTTGAAGGGAATGATCAATTCAACCTTTTAATAGACCCAGTGAAATATGAGTACCTTGAGACGACAAACATCTGTGGAAGATAATATCGACCAGTTTCGGCACTATTCGTCCCGTTAGACGAATACGATAGTCCCTTTTTTGGTAACTGTGGCCAATTCATCGTGCCTAAAGATACATCCTCACGGATAAGGGGGTGCACCCGCAAAGTATGTTTGCTAGTAAAGAACTGGTCAGTGCCAGAACTGACAGTTGATCATGTTCCATTTTTGGGTGAGTTCTGAAGCACAAGAAGTATGATGAATGGTATCGTCTGCCAGAAGATGTTTCTTGCATGAGCTACGTCATACACTTTTCGGACACGTGAAAACCTGTCCGACGAACCAAAGTTACACCACACCCTTTATGGTGAGTTTTGGGTACTGCCAAACCAGTGATCAGCGTTAAAGCTATTTCAAAAACGTTTTACGTAAAAGTTCGACGATAACACTGAACAAAAGAAGAATTACAACCTTGGAGAAAAATCTTTAACTGTCCTATAAACGGCAACGAAATAGTGATGCCAATTACCATTTTCTTTTCAATCGAAAAATAACCACAAGGCCGTGAAACAAACTAAACTAATTGCAGTTTCCTGTGCACTAATTCCGGTTCAGCGTGTCACTCAAACGTGATTAGCATATTTATCCCGGTTTCTGGCCGGCGGAAGGGGGAGGCAACAGCCAATTATGGATGCTGCACAATGGTGACCATAAGAGCTGACAATACAAACAAACCAGTGAATCTCCTTGTGGAAAACTGTCACTAATCCAACTTTTCATGGGCGAGCCAGTGAAAAATCACTGAATAGGCTGTTTAGTTTAGATTTTTGGAAGGATCGGATTGCTTGACAGCCTGCGCACAATCGTCAGTTTGTACAGGGGGGATAAAGTCTTTTGTTTATACACTATTATTTTCCGAATATCCAGGAGAAAGCTCCAGTTGAGCTGCTGATAGATGCAAAAAGTATTGGTGGATATAAATAGATGGAAATTTCGAAAATGCAACCATATTAACAACGAAGCAAGCCAAAACAGCATTTCTGACAGATCTGAGAATATGGTAAAATTCGTTCGAAATGTTGTCTGTAATCTTTAAGTGCGGATTGTCCAGATCATATGCACCGATCGAGTAAGGTTTTGCAACTCAACTAATATAAGCTCGACTATAGTAATAAGCTGTGTTTTCTTAGATGGACAGATCTTAATTACAAGGAAATTCTCTCCATACAATACACTTTTTCCAGTTTAAGATCTTTTGATATCACTTTCGCGCTTCTCGATTTCAATTTAAGAGGTTCCAGAGAGTTTAGCCGAGCTTCAACAGCGAACACGGTCACATAACTAATGTTCATATGAGTAGGCTGGAAAACGCAAAGAATGGTTGACTGTTACACAGTAAGAGGACACGGTCAAAGAACAAGCAAAGTTAGCTCGCCTGAACTCAGTTACTTGGGACGTGTTGAATTGACATCGGGGCACGTGAAAGTATTGTCGACACAAAGTAAACTGAAAAAATGTGTTGCTTGTCCATTCTATACTGTAGTTTCAGAGAACAACATCTGAAGCATTCGTGCCTGTTTGGCTATAGATTTGCTAGTGAATGGCTTGACAGTGTGTGACGGTTTCTATGATGAGGTTTAGATTGTTTCTAAAGTAACAACTGTTCTACTGTCTCTCAAGGGTTTAGTGAAACTTACGACCATTTCTGCGATACCTCTTTTAACTCCTTCAATGACTGTCATTTAATTGTTTAGGTGAAAACAAACAACCAGTTAACATCCTCACTTTAATGTCAAACGTTTTCGGTAAAGACACTGGAGATGCATTCGTGATGCGTAGTGCCCAGAACATACCAGATAACTTGGCATCTGACCACCGTTTAATATATCTCTGTCGCATTATTATCAAATGAACTAGAAAGGGTTGGCAACGGTTTAGATGGTTAAAGAGGCTCTTCTTCTTAGACAAGAAAGATATTCAACACACGTAAGACCGCTACTTGGTTACGCCAATCACACTGAGTATACTCAACTGTTAAATAATGGTATTATTTTAGTGTTCAGAAAGCAATAACCTATCGATGACCACTCTGTTTCTGTTAAAATTGTCTCTTAAGCACTTGCAAAAATGAACATGACTTTGCCTTAGCTTTCACTTAAGTGTATTGTTTGTTTGAGTCTATTCAAACGGTTCTACAGGGTGGAAAAACCTTTTATAACCTCAGATATTTCATCAGTACACAAAATATGAAACAGGAGTACACAGTTACTCGGCTTTCTGACTTGGTGAGAATGATGGCGTTCAGCCAGTTTTCATTTTGTGCATGAAAAAGAGATGAAAACGCTTCACGTGAGCCTTGTGGAGGTGGAATAACGGGAGCCTTAACGCAAGACAACGACTTTATTTGCGCTACTATCACAGTAGACTGTGGTGAACGTGATAAAAACATAAAGTGTGGCAAAATACGTAGTTTTTGTCACACTCTTCATTGGAGAAAGAGCCTGAAATATGGGGTTGTGTAGAAAGCTGTTTATGTAAGGCAAACACTGACGATATAAAAAAAAGGAGAGGTCTAGGTTCGTTTTTAAAACAACGACCTACTCTGTTTGGTCCGGGTGATTGAGGTACTTCATTTATGTGGCCGGAAGTGAGTTTTGTCACATCATACCAGACCTGATGCATTGGCAATAAACAAACGGAGTAATTCGCCGGAACGTTGCGTTGGTTTACTTTCAGACACTAAAAACAGTCAAACAGTAAAAATCCAAAAGGTGACAGTTTCATTCAGACAATGATTTAAAATCAAATAGAAAGACCTGTTTTGAGAATTTGAAAATCGAATTTCGTTGATCCAGTTCCCCAGCATAGAAAAAAGGCAAACATTGTGAGATGTTAACAGTTCATGTGTTCTTACTGATCATATACATAAAACCAGTGAATATATATAAACTCTACTGGAATCCGGCGTCTTCGTGTACTAAGCGCTTCTCGGATAGAGGTCACTTTGTCAATCGCTTACCATCGTTCAGTGTGTCGTTACATAGCTAAAACGCGAAATTTTGACATTCACAGAATCAGTGTCAATCAACTCTGAGCACGAAAAAAGTGTTAATGCTGTCACCAACAATGCCGTGTAATTGATCCTCCTTTTAATTGCACACACCAAGTTGAATTGCCGTTTTTGTTGCCATGCCCACTTTTTAAGTATATTACCCGGTGTTCTATGTGTTACCGGCAGGAACAAAAGAAGTGTTACCATCTCACAGAATTGGTCTTTTCCTCTCGTTGATGAACAAGGATTGTTATAAATCTGATCAGAACACATGACCGTTCACCACAGCAACGTCTGACTCCTGGCATCGCAGGTAATCGATAGCTGGCCCAACATCAATCAAATTAACTACCATCTACCACGGAAAATCCTTAAGTATCTTTTGTCACCACTCGACTAAGTTTCTGATCGTAGTGAGAATTTCTTCTTAGTTTCGTAACGTCGGTGATTTAAACGGAATACACCATACAGATTGAAGAATAACACTTATTACTCCCTAGGTAATATTATTGAGCAGGTCTACAATTTTCATATGGAGACACCATGCCAATAAGTTAGCGTGCTTGAACCGAATGAACTGAAATATACGGAAATTCTGATAAACCACACGTGTTAATTTCTCTTTGTGTTGGAGTTGGTGGAAATTATATGGATTCTCTAACACTATCAACAACTTTGGCACAAACAGGGAATATGATGAATTTCTGATACTTGTGGTAGTGAAAAGCACGAGAAAGTTCTTCATGGATTATTCATGTAAATTTATTAATCCAGAATGGGCTTGTTTGGTCAAGTCGTAGTATGATTTTGGGGGCGGGAGATAGATGACAACGTGTGAGGTGATGGGCGGTGCTCTGATTGGTCCATTAATGGTGTGGTAGTACGGTCATTCCTTTAAACCGGTGTCACATTTTCCGTCTGAATGTCGGATCAACCCTCTGTCAGATTATTCCTTTCGTTATGTTTAATAATGCCAAAAGTGTTTGGGTTTTTAGTTGGAATATGTTTGAGGCCGAGTGACTATTGATAATTTCAGAACATGTTGTGAGCAGTATGTAATTTGTTTTATCGCCAGATAATAGGTCTTCGAATAGCTCATTACAGCAGGTCGGGGACATCGGACCAGTTAGACAGGAATGAAATTGATATAGTCTGTCAGGCTTGTTGCTCAAAAGGTCAGTCTTTTTTGAAAAAAATAAGAAAGATTTTGCCACATGTTAAACAGTCTTCGTAAAACTTGAATAACACAAGGACTGCAAAAATAAGTTGCCCTAATTGTCCAAAAATGTGAAGACAACGTAATTGGTGGTTTTGATTTTGCTTTCGGTTTAGAAGAAAAAGTGGATAGTTTGAGTGTGAGTGTGTGCCTGATTATCCATACCAGCCGTAGTGTCATCGGGACACGGAGCACAGTCCAACATGTGGATCAGTCTACACACTAGAAAGTTAGGAAGTATTGTGACCAAATGCAAATTTAGTAACCAACCAAGCTAACTAAAGTCAATACAAGGAGGTGAAACTCAATCAGTCAGAGAAACTAAACAAAATGATAATGTCTGTTATATTGGTTGAACATAGTTGGGGCCGCAAGCTTCGAGTCTACTGATATAACGAAGAGGCTGGAAAAAGTTCTACGGCGTTATGCACTCACTCTCTTAATGAAATTTTGAGAAATGGATTTATGATTCCATGAACCTGTGGTTAGACAAAGCGCTCTTTAACAGGTGTGTCCAGTTGGAAGTTACTGAAAGCGCTATGCTCTAAACGAGATCATCGACTTAATCGAGAATCATAGTTCTTTCTGCGGATGATGTTTCACCTATGTACATTGAGAGCAAAGAAGGTGTCAGGAGAGTCCGTTAGAAATGCCAGAATTATTTGCCACCTGTGGGGATATAACATCAGTGATGAAATGTTCAGGGAGTAGATATTTTCAGCTCTGTGGAATTCTACAATTAATGGAGCTAAGTTTAAATAAGTGAAAAATCTTTTGATTCACGTTTGTGGTCAAATGGGAGGTAAGGATATCTGGTTAGTGTGGAGATCAAGTTGAATAAGGAATAACGGAAGACTAGCAAGATCGGGTACGTTGCAGAAATTGACTGTACCGGGATCTAGTGGAATATGTAGGGAGATCCGAATATAGACAGATTGTGTCAGGTAAGATTTTCGGTGAAAAATGTTCGCACAGTGTTAACTAATAAGGAACAATAAAACGGAGAAATGGTTGCGAGGAATGCTATTAAATAGGACGAATATTTTAGAGGTCTGACAAAACGAGCCAATCAAGGCAATCGGTGAACAACAGATCCAATAGAGAAACACGCATGCTTTGATAAAACTACCGACTAAGTGGTGTGGAACGAACGGAGAATTCCGGCGCTGGACACAAAATGAGATTCCTCGAATTGTAGTGAAACTTTCGATATCATGAAGTGATCACATCATGTTGTTACTCAAAGTAATCCCCACGTAGTCAACAAAAAGCAGTTGTGATCATGGTTCATTACTTAAATGAAGGGATGGACACAAAAAAGAGAGTTTCCTGTGTTAATTTCTCATCATAAACGAGGTCAGTATGCCAACATATTTGGATGTATTATGAGATAAATTGCAAAACTCTGACTCATCAGTTTGGACAAGCTGTCTAATAAAGTGGGCGAGGGAAATCCACTTGGGCGTTTGGTGCCCAAAACCGCACCGTCTGCATACTTGGTTGCAAATGTATGCTCGGACCACTTAGATTTTGTTTACATCATATCCAAACGATTCTTAGTTTACGGTGATGTCGTTAACTTTGGAGTAACCAAAGAAGTTATGGTTCTGGTCTTCAGTATCGGCGACAGATACAGTTTGTAAGCGTTGATACCATGTAGATGTTTTAGAGACTTTCTCAAACATTACGTAGTAATTACAAAAAGCTAGAATCCTTGGACGAGGTGCTTCAACTTATATAGTGATAAAATGTCCTGCATTATCTTACGGAAACAATTAAACGGTGTTCGCAATCATTCGTTGCATGTTGCACCATGTTCAAGGGTAAGGACGACAGCTGAACTGGCTATTATCGTATCAACTGTATGTAAATTAGCACCACCAAGGCTGGTTATCAAACTGTTCAACTGAATATCTGTTAACATGCGGCTTTTCATACGAATCCGAGTAAATTGTTTTTGTTTTCAATATCCTATTATGTACTCGGACCACGCTTGGTAGCATAGGATAGAATAATGGTGAGTCATTATTTTTATTGGGAGGAAACTGATTCTAGGATTACAATTGAGGTTGAATTTATGGGCTTCTTATGATAAAACAATTGTTGACTCATCTCCTGGTCTTGGCTTAAAAAAACAACCTCAATATTGTAGTGGACTCCATTGATACACATGAAGCAAACTGCTAAATTTCTGTCAGGTAACGTATTTCTTTCTTGTAACCATTTAACTCTCCTGTTTCCAACTTCTCAGTCCATGACAATGGGTTTAGGATTTTACCCACACAGTCAAAATAACACTGACCAAAAGATCATTACGAACCTTAGGCATTAGGGTGCGAATGTTATCGGAGTATCAGATCCACTAAATTGTGAATACTGTTTTGTTCATGAGCAATATCAACCTGCTGTACAGTACGACTAGTTGACTAAACGCGGCATACCCATACTAATCGCACGGATCATGGATACCTGACAATCTTTTGTCCTAAGCTAAACTGTGTGAACATGACCCAGAGTTACTCCTAATACTCATTTTTTCAGTTTATGGGTTATGCTCTCATGGTCTTATGATGAGCCGCGTCAAATTATAGCACAGGTTGCGGAGAAGTAAGGTTGATTGGGAAGTTTATGTGAAAACTGAATACCACTCACAACTGAATACAGCTTTCTCATTCCCATACACATTTCGGTCAAACATTTTCGAAATGAAGATTAACAGAAGTGGGCCAAGAAGGCTAGTTGCACCAGGATCATTTATTCGAAAGACTGGCAAAGGATGCACGTGCTTCAACACCTCCACGAACACAAACCCTCATGTGCATCTATTGACGAAAAGTCAGTGTGTGGAAATATCAATTCTTACCGGGGTGTACGAAAGCAATTCTAGTACTTCCTCCCGAACTATTCAGTACTTCAATACTTGTCTCCGTCTGACTACCCACGTGTAGTACATTGTGATCGTTCACCCCCACGGTAGTAGACTTGAGCTTCACTTTCTTCGGAACTCATCGGTCATAACCGTACCACTACAGAAGAGTGATGTTCGGCCGGGTTGTCATTAGCAAACCAGATTAACCTGTGAGACACTGAATTCACATTAAGCACGACCGGATTATCAGATCTGAATGCTCAACTACTTCAGCTTATGATAAAAACTTAAGTTGCCCAGTCGCTTCGAGCGAGGTACAGTAACTGTTCTGATAACTTCAGTCGGTGACTTCACAGTTAGGATGTTTCAGTTAAGTTGATCGTATTAGTGTGATCGAATCAACCAAACATTGTGCTGGTTGCAAATAACTGTTTGGAAATCCATCTGACGCGAACTGAATAGACTCTAACTGATGGAGTTGACGCTGACTGCTTGCAGTGACAACAATACAAATTATCAGCTGTCAGTATTGGGGGAGTAGTGCTATGTTTGAACAGCTGGGTGGTTCAGGATCAGGAAACTTTGTCCACTCGTAGGGGGGTACACCATCTACGACACTGATTATCACACGTTGAATGAAACAACACCTAGAAATTCATCTGATCAACAGCATGAAGGTAATGAGTGAACAAAACAAAAGCGGAATATTCAGAAATTACAACCAGACTTAAGAGACTTTCATGTTCTGTTAGTTCAAAGTAATGGGTGGCGTGATTTATTCAGCGAAATTTCACACGGTTGACGTAGCATAACAGTGTGGTGGATAATTTGATTTGGTCGAGGTAGTGACCCGTTGCCAGGGTGACATGGCTCACAGTTGATGACCGCCGTTCACTTTGTCCATCTGTGTATGTGCCAACCACTTCGCGGTGGTGAATTGATAAAGAAACACAAAATGTTATCTTTTCCACAAATAACTGTTCGATTTACCGCACAGAGTTGCTGCGAATTTCGAGAATCCTCAAGAAACGCGAAATGTGAGTTATAACATCATCACGCGTTAACAAAACCAACTGAAAACGCCAGAAGCGTGTCGTACACAATAAACCTTATCGAGTAATTGGAATTTGCCTGTGGCAAGGCGACCTATCACTGTACTGGTCAGTCGGTTATCAAGGTCGGCCTTGATCAATCAGAACGCGACCGTTCATTCGTTTAAATGTGACAGTCTTCAAAAAGATTTAGCATCTAGAGCTACTTTCTACCGAGGTGATTATTATCTCGTGAACAGAGAGTCAAATACACACTTTTACATCCTGTGTCCAGTACCACTAAATTGTATTTTCAACGCGCATACAACAGTCACTAGTAACTAAATAGAAAAGCCAGATTGTTTACGTACTGGTCAGAACGTGAGATCAAACACACACACACTGTAAACATGCGCATCTGCATTAGGCGGATCGGAGTTTCAGCGACAAGAGAAACTGACGAGTTGTTTATAGAAAGTAGCAAGATGAGAGTGTCAGCATTCAGACTTGATTTGAGATTGTAACAATCGACTTGGAGCCAAATGGTGCTTACGATGTCCCAATGATTACCAAACTTGGTACATTACGTACTCTATCCGTGCAATTCATAAGCCACTGCAATTAAATAAATATTGTCACTGCAGTACAGGAAATTAGATTTATTTTGCGGGAGACAAACAACTGCATTTAGGGGGTTATATTTTTTGTTGAACAAGCGACGCCCGATTTGGATATAATACATCCGACAGCCTAAACATAAAGCCGTCACGTCAGATTGAATGTGTGCATCTGTTTTCGGGACTGACTACGAATATAATGATCATAGTGTCCATTTTGATTTTCAGACCAACTGAAAGCTTTTGCTGCCGGAAATAAAAAACACCCACCTTCTTCGACATTATCATGCAGTTATATCTCTCACTGTTGTAGTCTATGAAAGCTTCAGGAAGTTGTCAGTCCTTTTTATCGATTTGTCCTCTCGAACCATACGACCAACCCGCCATCTTACTCCTTCAATGAAATCACCCCTTGTCGACAGCCGACTGATAAAATGACAGGTTTAGCCAGTAGAACCCTGGGCCATAAGTGGTAACCTAGGGATAGTGGTGACTTTGTGGGATGAAGTGGTGTAAATTCAAGCCCAACTATCGCAAACGGAAGCTCGAAAACGTGACAGAACATAACGCGTCGAATGCAAAAGTACACTTTCGTGGGCACACCATTCTGATCAATCTGACTTTCCAGAAGGAAGGAGGTGAGCGACTTGAGTATCCTCGGCTTAGCATGTCCCAAGAATGAAAATACAGTTTCTGGAAGGTGGTTGATATTACGAATGTCAAAAGGTATAGTTCAAGTCTCTGGAAAACTGCTGATTACAGACTTTTCAGACACTGTTTCATTTGACAATGTGACCGGACGTAGATAGGCAGCATATGGCGGTGACTGCTGGTAGGCCGAGCATTCGCCAACTGTTAACTACACACAGATCTTAGCCGAGTAGATTCAGGAGCAATGACGTTGTTTTCCTGAAAAGAATAATAATTATATCCGTAGTGTGTTGTAAAGACAAACGATCAGATAGCACAAGATCAATCTGTTATAGAAATTATGTGCTCAATCTATCTAATGTACCACACCTACTTCGTGTGTTGCATAAAACAGACATCCCCAACATTACTGATGAGTAGTCGGGGATTTGGTTAATTTTCAAATTGAACATCACCCA
>LUCH01000259.1:47644-152100 GCA_013368495.1 Paragonimus heterotremus | reverse complement strand
AAGGGCAGGGCGAAGGAGCCCTGCGAAGCTGGAGTGGGCCGCCGCGGAAGATGCGTTGGTCGCCGGAATCGGCAGCCCGGCCGACTGTCATGAGGCAATGCGGTAGTTCAAGGGCGCCGGGCTTGGACCAGGAGACGATGCTCCTACGTATGCCGTGTCGCTGTGAGCATTGTTGTCAACAGCCCTGCCACATTTGGATCAGGACTCAGAGCAGCGTATGCTGATGGACGGGTTCTTGGACGGAATGCCACCAACAGTCCGAGATCAGCTCAGGACCCATCTCATCGCACATCCAGTGACGTTGGAACAGCTAGCTGATGAGGATCGACAAGAAACAAAAACACTCGTCTGCATGTGACGATCGTCCCAGAAGGTCCAGGCTGCCACAAACGCTAATGCCCAACTACTTTGCGTAGCTAGAACTATTCCATGACATACTGCACTGTCTTGTTGGAGAGATGTTTCTTCTCGTGTTTTTCCTGCGGTTACTTTGTCGTCCCACTACTGAACAGTGGTGGTGTGAGTAATGTGGGGCGATCGCTCATCCTCAACACTTGATACGCGCTCAGATGTCAGCTTTGCAGCCGGTGATTGATTAAGCTAATCTGAAGTCTACCGCATACCATACATCGGGTGACAAAAAACGCAACTCGATCAACGGGGTCAGTGGCATCCTGGACTGGGGTCTGGATACGCATTCAGATCTGTAAGAGGTGTCTACTCAGTTATCTAGGACAAGATATGACGAACAGTTTTTTCCAGCAATTCTTCAACATTTACAAAGTTTGCCAAATGCGTATTTGTAAGGGTTCATGTAAAAAAAGGGGCTGATTGGTCGCAGACTTCAGCATTAAGACTTTGAACACTTAACCCCGAATCATTACAGATTTCCCACATGTGTTACGTTACAGAATTTGCACCATTGGTGTAAACAGGTAAAGAGGATTCAACCACAAAAGTCGTGTGAATTTCAGTTGGCAACACGGAACCGAATCATACGGTCAAATATTGACCGATTCGACTGTGGCTAATATGAGCTGCCGGATTTGTTTTGGCTGACATACTGAAACCTTGTAAGCAACGTAATAAACAATCAGCATAAACTTGGTGGCCAAAGTCCACGGGTTGTAAGGCGATTGCAGTTGTGTTCTGTTAACTCAACTGCCAGGTCGAATTTGACAGTGTTTCTTGATCGGGTAACACAGACGTCATTTCTTATGACTTATATGTTCTATTGTAAAACAGTAGGAGAATGGGAACACAGGCAGTGATCAGGTGCAAACAAGTGTCTTATCTTACGGATTTGAGTTCACCAACTTCTCAGCAGTGAATTAGCTTGCAACGTGACTACTGGAAACGTCTGCATGATCCAGGGATCAATGCAGCGGTTAACTGATTCAGCTGCCGGGTTAACTTCATACGGAACATGCAGAATCAACAGTTTTTTCTCTCTGCAGGTAGGATGGACCGATAGTTGGCCAGAGTAACCATAGTTGGTTTCATTATGAAATGATCCGGAACACATTAGTAATTGGCACCCGTTGATCTTCCAAGACCTCCGCGTAGTTGATACTTACTGTTTGATCTATTAGACAACAAAGTAGATTGTGTTTCGCTGTAGTAGGCACGAAACTCTAAAAAAGTGCATAATGATCGATCTAAGTTGGATTTTAGTAGATGCGATTTTCGGCGGAGCTGTTTTTTTAACACCCCACCTAAGAAGTGAGACAATCTATCGACTGCCGTCTGTGAGTATATGACAGACATGGATGGTCCTATTAAGGTGTTTGTACTAAACGCGGAACATCACCGTTTTTGCGTAATATATGAAAAATATATTTTAGTGTGGCTGAATCGAAGTGACGTCGTTGAATGTCGTGCGCAGCCGTTGGGTTCCAAACTTCTACATAAAAATTGAACCAGGGAATCGAACAACCAGAAACCCGATTGCAACCCAGCTTGGCTGTCCTTTGAATGTGAGCTGAACGTTCATAGTGTAACGTAGGAGTATTTCCATTGCTGTGAATGTTGACATGCACGCAATCTCGCGTGCATGTCCAAGATGTAATCAAATATATTTAGAACTATTTTTCAGTAATGGGACATTAATGAGCAAAGCGGACATTTAAAATGCAAACTTAACCCTAATTAATATTTTCTCTTCACTAAATAATCAAGAAAGAAATTGTCACACAAACTGTGAAAAACGAGCTGTTAAATCAACTCTAGGAATCTATTCAGCCAATACTCTGTCGTATGGTAGGGTGAATTTTCGCGCATCTGAATCGGTCTTAATGTACAACTGTCTCTGAATTTTAACAGGCTGAACATGCAGGAAATAGCTGAACCTGTTGAGTTGATTAGAGCGAATTTAGCCTGTCTTAGAACTACTCCTCTTCCGGGTAGTTTAGGAGTCTTCAATAGTATTTCGCTGTGTTAGTATTATCATCTTTTGAACCTGGAGGGCGATTGGCAGTATTATTCACTAGAGTCCACGAAATTATATGTGAACTTCTCTAGGACGACTCCAAACATTGGAATCTGCTGAGTGAACTGTTTGGATAGGTTTTCTAGTTGAAAGTCAACTCCTAAGTGATCAGCTTCTCTATGCGAGTAACAAAGCTTTGGATTAAACGAAAATTATTTAAACGGGGTTGTAACGTGGCAGAACTACCGTCATGTACGCAAATGTCACGCGAATAAACTAGAATGATGCCAACTTTATTGTTTTGCATCATTTTACAATGTGGGAGAAACTTTCAACCTAAATCTTATTTGACAGCTCATCCTCCCAATTCGGACCCCTATTCATATTGATCGTTCGCCGAATTTCCCACCAGTTTAATTGACATCACTATTATTGTGAAACTCAAATTCGCCAAGTTGAATGTCCCTCATTTTCTGAAAGTCTATAGGTTAGAAGGGCTAAAACTTCGTCTCTTGAACTGCACTCAATGTACCCCTGGTTTGGCCTCCATAAGCTGCTGGCTAACTTTGATTTGCAGGACTGTCAATTTGAAAAGTGGACACTGTGTTTGTACAATTTTGGGACGGAACGTCAGCACGGTGCGCCGTAGAGGAGTTAAATTGTTTCACTTGCAGAACACGATAAGCATGGAATAAGCCCTAGTGAGTGCCACTCTCCTCAGTTAATTAGAGTACATACGTATATATCTTACTGCCTCTCTCTAGCATCCAAAGGCGTGATTTCCCCATAAAAATGAAATTTTCACTAGGCAGAAAACTACATTTCTGAGTCCTTCACACAGTTAAATCTACCAGCTTACCGGCACTTATCGCTTTCTCAATAGCTGCACGATTGTTTATCTAGGCAATCTTGTTAGGTCATCAAATTTTCTGACAAGCTGTAATAAACTATCCCATAAACAAATTGATACCCTTATTGTTTCCCATCAGTTTATAACGTTTCAAAAGGGTTTATGTTCACAGTTCTATCTAATACAGCTCATTTCTTCAATGTGCACCTTTCTAAACATACATGTCTGGTAATCCCAGACACAAACAATTATATCGACACACCGTCTTACTCCCATTATGCCATTTCTTCGCGAGCATGATAAAAATTCAACTAAATTCACTACGCCTTATAAATTGTTATTTATTAGGTCTGTAATGTTCACTGTGAATATGTTATTTTTTGCTACTATTCTGATGTGATTTAAAGTCATTGATCCAGTGGCCTCTTATCTCATGAAAAAATTGTGCACACTAAGACGATATGTTTCACAGTCGTAAAGTTGATTATCGCTGGCTAACTTTTTAATGTACTTGCGCAGATCCATCGGTGTTTTTACGAAAAAGAGTAAAAAATGAAAACTGTTGATACGGAAAACGTTTTTTCGCAGAATAACATGGTGGACCTAAACAGTGGGATGTAGAGTACAGAATCGGATATAAAAAATGTGATGGAAGTAAAATAAACTGACTTCAGTAGGACAATAGGAAGCGTAGGGTTAGAGCCTCCGCTCAGTTCAATAAAGCGATTGCGGCTGAACGGATCAGTCTTGAATATCCAACTAGCTACCAGATTGAAGGATGGGAAAGTTCATATGCCAAATAGTTGTGGATGTAATCTAAGATGGAGAGTTGTCCTCGTTAACCTTTAATAGGGAACGTGTGAATGGAGAACGACCGGTCCTCGACCTACGGGATGCGTGGCTATCGATTTCAGAACACCATTTGTATATGTATGTGTAGGTGTTGTAAAAGGTGCAAAGGTTAATAAAAGTAACGAAAGACAAATGTAATGGAACCCTATCATAGTGCACTGGAAAAGGACAAGCGCATGTTCATAAAAGAATCTAATATCTTGGAAACGTATGGGGAGTTTGAATGGTATGCCAGTCCAGCAAAGATAAGAGTGATGTCCTCTCACATTGAATTGTGGACACCAAGTGGAACAATGGGTAAGTACTTCGACCAACGACCAGCTGGAAAGCAACCATTTATTACGGCCCTCTGTTGCCTATGAAATCGTTCAGTTAGGTCACTTTAAACGTGGTGGTAGGCAGTTGTGTGAGGATGGCTGAAGCTCAACAGATCACATAAATCTTGAAAAGGAGCTGTTATGAAGTGAGGTCAATGATCCTTAGTGGAAGCAGTTGGAACACTGAAAAAAGATGCTCATATTTTGTGAATTTTTGGCAAAACATTTTAAAGATATGTTACAACCATAAGACCACCTGGTGAAGTCTCAGAATGTAATGATCTCTTCACACCTGCATAAAGTATGACACAAGATTAAACTCAGGTTGGATTCAGGTCGAATTGTTTGTCACTATCGGTTACTAAAATGACGGTAATCAACTGAGTATCATCGATAACTCGAGAAAGTGTAGTTACTTCTCGCCTTTTAAGGATATCCAGGTGAACACAGTTGACGAATCTCGCACGAGAAGGTATCTTAGTCATGGCGAAACTAGACGAAAGTTTTGAAATATGGAGCGACTAACCACCTTATAGCTCATGAGATGTACTGCAAAAAGAAAACAAACCGGATGGAGGGAAAACTTCACTTTTCATGCCAAGGCCCAAGTACGACATGAGGTATATTCAAGAGGCTGAATAGTAGGTACTATCAAGCGAGATTTAATTCTGGGATCTTTGAACAACACCAATCACAGGTTACTAGGTTGTTTGCGGTTGTCTAAAAAATTGACACACAGCTCCAACATCAACTCTGTGAGGACCGTTGGCCACACTAATAGAACGCTACGGAATAAGCAGTGAACGGTTTGAGCAACACAGTAGTAAAAGGTTTGAACAACAACCTCGGTGGGAGTTATAGTTAACTTCCGGAAAAAGTGGGGATGATATATCGCTTCGGTTGAGAGAAAAAACAGCCTTTGTTTAACCATCCCTATTGTTGCCCACTGAGTCAAAACAATATGTGATGAAACCTGGTTCATTTCAAAGATAACTTATTTACCACCCTGATGTAAGGCAACCTATCAGTTCACACAAAAGTTTCGTGCATTTAGTCAAAAATATGATGTAGTTATGGAGCATACCGTTTATGTTAATGGTCCACACTGTTGGCCAGGTTTGATTATACACCGCTCAACCAACCATTTACATGGTTTGTTAGATTACAAGTTAATAAAACACATAACAGGCTTGTCGAAAGCTGGAGTTTGCATTCTATGTCCATATTGTGTCCGAACAGATTTCCACTGGGTGAAACTCTAGATAAAAATGTCCACAGGCTTATTTCCAATGCTCCATTCCGGTAGATCATACATGCGTACAGCACATAAAGAAGGGCAAGAATAAGATCAGCTAGAATCCTTTGATACGAAATTCAAAGAAGAGTGGCTGTCACTCTCAGGTTGTACTTTTCAAATATGCATTAGCTTCTCTGCATTTAGCAGTCGTATGACTTGCTGAATACCATTCATAGTTCTATCAGTCGGTTCTCGCATGAATCTACGCTGCTTCTCAAATCTCTCTTTTCCAAGAGCCGCAAGTAGATAGACAAATATGGACAACACACTAAGCATGAATTTCTCCAGAACTAAGATTTGTTTATTAGGACATCTTAAACTTCAGTAATGAACGCTGTCATTTGTGTTTCAGTGTTGTAATTTTCAATTATCCAGCCATCTAGAACCGCTAGTATTGACGATAAAAGATAGACTCTTGTAATTGAAACCATTAAACGTTTGACCCTGCTATGAAACAGCTCATTCATGGACTGATTCACCGGCACTATGTAGAAGTGGGTTGGCCAAACTAACGTCGAAACGCTCACCAGTGAGTCCCCATATACGCGTTTCTATTTTTAACGTCATGTGACAAGATAGTGACGTATCAGTTAGTCATCAGCCTTCGAATCGATCATCAAATTTTGGTCACTGACCTTCACAGTCCCGAGGTGGACGGAGCTGTTATAGATTACATGAGATGTTGACGGCGGTCGCAGCTGCAACGGCTTCGTTCACGCTCAGGTTTATTCAACCAACAAACAGGCAAAACTGTATGCTGTAAACCACGCCGTTTTACTCCGAGTTCGATTTTTACCTGACTGGTGTTAAATTTCTTTGCTTATTTTTCGTTAATATGTGATCACATAGGTGGTGAGAAATCGTGACTCTGACTACAATTCTACTGAATTCGAAGTTTGGAATTATGTCCATTTGTGGCTCCACTTTTGTGAACTACTTCTGTAAGTTTGTCATTACAATCGTGTCTATTTTTAACAAAGTTGATTATGAAGGAACCATGCAACAGTGAGTAGGTGTGAATACTTCACTTGTATATAAAGCGATAGATGCTGTTCTCCAGTAAAGGTTAATAATAGCGAATATCAGTTATGACCATATTTTGTTTAAGCAACTATTTCTGAATTTTGCTTCAAGGCTGCCCCGTCATGACTGAGGAATAAAGAAAACAGAAATCTGGAGGTGCTAATTCATTTTTATCGCTTAGTAAGGTAGCTTTAAAGGAAATTCACCAACGCATGTTAACTGACCAACGCAAACAACAGAATTCCTCATTCTTTACGGTGAGTTCTTTTTGGTTTGGAGATTTGTTGAAAATGAGTCACATTCAGTGTTGCCTGTTGAATCGACTTTCAGCGAAATCATCAGACGTGGGGAAAAAAAGAATAAAATAATGTTCGACAGTCGCATGCCTATGAGAAACAAGACACTCTGGGTGTTAGGTTGACTACCAGCTGTACAGGTGGTTAACAAGATATGGGTATAATGCATTCTCGAAAACCCAGGGCGATGGACCAAAGGAACGGTGGGGAGGTGCTATGGTTACCGGCCGTATGTAGTAGAATCCTGGGGAAATTGAACAGGAGAAATCGATTGCATCTGAGGGAACGAATAATGTCGGATGAAGGGAACCTCTCACAAGCGAGGAGATGCTATCACGAATCAGAAGTGGATTATCCTACAAAAAGGGAGGATGTAAAGGGATTGGATTGGACGAACTAGTGATTCGCAAACGTTTACGGTAAGTCATTGTGGGATACGCTAGCAAACTGGCATATCAACTCAGCGACCCATGCAGAAGGCGCGCTGGAGTAGCATCGAGCAATGGAGCAGAACAAAGTGTTTAACTGCGTCCCGCGTTAAAACAAATGAGCTACAGTCAGAACCGAACCGACCAATAGAAAAGTTGCGACATCAACACCAATTGTTACTGTTTATTTTACGGATGCATCTTATCTATAAAATTACCAATAGAAACTCGACAAACCGAGGTTTGTTTTGTGTCACAAGTTAGGCTTTTTGACTTTGTTTCGGAAGGTAGCGACTTTTCTACATGGTTGGCCGAGTCATTGACGAACACGCAATATATGCGCATGTTTGATGCCCAGAGTGTTGACTCAAGGAAAGAAACGAAACTGATTTTAGCTTTCAACGGGAAATCGTGGGGTGTTTCTGGCAGCTTGGAGGTAGTTTCAAGTGGCGGTTAGTTTCTGGTGATCAGGCTTTGACTTATCATTACAGTTCAAAACGAATGAACTCTTCGGAAAATGGGAAAATGGGGTTTTGGAAATTCTTCACCTCGCTTGGCGCTGAAATCTGCATCCTGCAAATAATCTGTGTTTCCAAACTGAAAATTTCAGTTGAAGGACGAGCATTCTTCTTCCGGAGGATAAATAAAATCATGTATGGGAGAGTGAGGTATTAAGTGTGAACATATGTTTTCGGTTATTCATCTTCAGGCCGATACAATTACACAAGTAGTTTATACAGTTAGATCTAGAGGAGTAGCTGTCACCTGACAAGAGATGAATTATCGAAAATATAATCGCCTGCATTTCTTTCTTCTAATTATATGAAATGTTATGGTGAAAAATTATCCTCTTTCTGGGTAGTGAACCACAGGTATTCACTTTACGAATGAGCCTCCTCTGAGTATATCTTAAAGGGTGATCATGAAGTTTAACTCATAACAGGCCTTCTAACTGTATACTGTCAAATTAAAGTCAATACAAAGGGGTCACATGGAACGGAGATAAATTGTGCTTACTTTTCACAACGGGAGAAAGGACCGAAGTGAACATGCTGAATACAAATTATGAACAAGTCCGTATAAAATATGAAAACGAAGTTGCCGATAAATATTCTAGCTCGAATATTCCGTCTGATTGTGAAGGTAGAGGTAACAGTTGACGAGACATTAGAGATACCTAAACGGTCCGCTTATGTGCATTGGAGTGGGTCGGTGAAGGGATATTTGATCACGTGGTAACCGTTGCCATGGTGATTTGTCAAAGATTATGTGAAACAAATCAGGAACAATAATTACAGAATAAAACTAACCTACTAATGACTGAAACAATTAGAAAACGATAAAACACGTTAAAGAAATCAGTAATCACGTGATTGGCCCGACTAATTTCTTCAGTAGTTTAACAGGAACTAACGATGTGAAACATACTAGCCTGTACAGAAGTGCGGTTGCTTAACTCCTTGTTTATAGTAAGTAACACTGTAGCTGATGTTTCGGTCCCTTAGGCGGATAATTTCCTCTGCCCGTCTATCACAATCGTTGTGCATATATTTATGCATAATTGATCGCCATGTGTATCAATGTAATGTGAAAATGACAGTGCCAACATCCCACGGTTTTTACTTCCCTATCTTATTGATTAACAAAATAAACGGCACTTCCGTTGACACGCTTGAATGGTTTTTTCATTTTAATCATCTACACAGTGAGAAAGTGTGAACCGGTTGAAACACGTTCATCCATTTTCCCAAGTACTTTGACAAAAGAAAACAGTCGTTGAGTCGCACCACATATTGTACGTCGGTTAACTTGTATCACTTCATTTCACCTATTTAACTGCAGCACGTGTATTGAAGCACTGTGTTACAAACAGTTTTTCTTTTGTGAATGTAACGGTTTTTCTATGTTCAGAGAACCAGATAAAAACAAAATCCACGAACTAATCTGAGATCATTGTTTGTCACAAAACTGGCATGACAGCAATGTAACACGTAAGGACTGTCCTAAAATTTCAAATGAACGGAAACTTTGTGAACATTGGTAACACAACCACTTGTATCTGATTTGACAGGCGGTTTTCAGATGCCTTCAAATACCGGAACAGAATGACTCGAAAAAATCAGTATTAGTTATGATTGTATGATACAGTATTGGTGGTTTTAACTTGCCGATTCCATCCAAATGCACAAATCTCCCTATGCTGTCATTGATACACAACAGTAAATTTGAAAAAGGCCAACAGTATAGCGTAAGATGTTATGTGCACGGACATTTCGTTCGCATCTCATCTGTTACTACAGCGAAATTTGTGCAATCAATTTATAGCAAGCAGGCATGGCAACAGTGGTGAAGAATGAGGGCGTGATAGGCGAGGTCAGAATGACTGAGACTCAAGAACAAGGCATTCAGATGACGCAACATGAGGCCGGTGAGGACGGTTATGTTACAAGGTCAAATGGTCATGGGCAATTAAGTGAGAAGTGAGGGGAATGCTAATAAGTACTTTGAAACTGGACTGAAAACAAAACTCTTAGGTGGGTACATGGTAGAAAGTAAGATAAAACGTTCTGAACAATGAGAGATCTTCGGGAATGGGATAAAATTACCAAGGGAGGGATAAATTTATAACCATTTGTTTCTGGACACATAGCACCGGGTTTGTTCGACGAATGGCAACAGCCTCTGCAAATCGTAGACTGCTTCGTTCTGGGGCGTTATATGATATGAAATGCATTATCACTACAATCTCGATGACCCGTCTCGTGTAAGTGTTTCGTGATTACACAGCAGTAAGTAAACTAATTTAAGATTTGTATTTAAATATATTACTAACTAGTTGGGACACTGGTGTGCAAAAAATCATTGGTTCTTATCGGTGGCTCCCAGCAGTTTTTGTACATAAACCAAAATTGTGGACAATAGGTCATCCTGTGACTCACGATGCTTAATGCAGAACACCATTTACCAATAGGTTTATTGAAAAGCAATGTGATAAACTGTATTGTAATTTGACTTTTAAAGTTTACTCGCTTTTTTGATTATCCATTCCATGTAAATGGCAACCAATTCGTGGTCCCAGTCTAATGTCCGAACGAATGGTCGGTCAGAATAAGGAGCAAGCTCATATCCTAATCTAACACAGAATTACATGAAATCGGAAAATCCTTCTCCTCGAGGATGAACTGAAGGAAACTCACTTGAGACTTTTTCACTTCTGCTGTTATGAATCGGCCGTATCTGACAATCTTTCCTATAATAGCACAGCAACTGTTTAGAAAGCCTGACATTCTTGCGAATCTGTTATTTTTTTCCGAATCCGATTTGTTACCTGAAATTTATGAAACATTTACTTCGAGTGGATTTTTAACGTAGCTCATATTCCTACTCAGCACACAGTCCAAGTTGAAGTGTTGATTAAGACAAAGGACCGACAGACTATCACGTGCTGATTCATCTAGCTTGTACAACAAGTGCCCTAAATCGGACTGTGTGTAGGGGTACTGGAGTGATAGCGTACCTCTTCCCCATTCGAATGGGCTTAGATCCACTGACACTAAATGTTGTGGCTTACACACGGCGCAGATAATCCTTACTATCATATTTAGGTTCGTGTATCAATCTATTCATGTCATATTACTCTCACATGCGTCTATGGACCTTGATTCCTATCATATTTTTCATGCCGTAACACAAAATGTCTGAATCTATTGTTGATCAGAACCGAACAGGAGCATACTCAACAGAAAGTGATGATAAAACAGACATCGTTGTAAAAAAAGAAGAGTTGAAAAGTATTTTTCTACCTAAGTAACAAAACTGGTTGGTCGCGTACTGGAAACTATGATTATGCTACTTATAAAAATGAAACTGTTTTCGCCTGACATTTGATTATCAGATTGGTTGGTTCACATAAGTTTTTCTGGATATTCGCTGGTTCATTGAACTACAGATAATAAAAACAGCTGTATCAAGCATTGCGAATAATGATTTTACGAAAACGTTGGTGGTCTTATGTTTATTCTGTGCGTTGCACTGAAACCGAATCTAGGTATACGACAGAAATGAATGTAGTCGATTTGTCTAATCAGATTTAGTTGTTGCCTGCTGAACTCCAGGCCAAAATAAACAAGTCTCGCTATCAAAAGTCTCACAACATCCTTCCTTGTCTGTCATAAAACAACAGCATTACTGGTTATCTGTACCGGATATGTTCATCAATAGACACGGTACGTTTAAACTTCGTCGAATTGGCAAGATAAACATTGTTACCGGTGGCATGAACTATTGAGAAAAAGCAGCGGCAGTTATGGTTCTTCAAATTTTCGGAAGTTATATACCCCCAAACATTATGCGCTGATTATTTTGAATTGCCTCAGTACTGCCTTGGTTTACTGACGAGTACTAGCATCTTTCACAGCCCTTCCTAACCTATCAGCTCTTTCTTGGTTATCAGCGAATATATTTTATTGAACGAATTGGTCAGTCTCCATTGATGGCTTTGTCGGTTTACCGTAGTTATGCTTGTAGGTCTTTTACTTCTTCTAGTATTACGGTAACTTTTAGACTACGGGTAACTTGGTTATCTCTACTTCTAAGTTGCTGACCGAGTGTACAGCAAGAATGGTGTTCACGTATGCTTCCACTATTTATCGATCACCTTAAAACACAAATTATCTGCTGTATTGCGGTTTCACGACCATATACTCATGAAATAGGTTGCAAGAATCGGCAGCTTAAGGTTCTATTTTACTGAGGCGGTATCCGTCAGTAAACGTATGGTCACCGATATGAGACCAGCGAGTTTGGCCAGCGCGTGTTCGTTCTTATGCTGCGGGCGTTCGTGCCAATCGACGATGAAGTCTCGGGAATACAACAGAGCTAACTTAGTTCGGGTTGGAATCGTAGGCCGATAGTTTTTCGGACAAACACTGAAACTGGCTTTCGTTAATTCATGTGAACCACTTGGGTACGTTCACGCATTTGATAAACAAATCAGTTCCTCGCAGTGCATAAACGCAGTGTCGTTGTTTGTTGGAATTGGCGCCGAATGTTCAGGAACGAGTGGCCGTTATAAGAAAACGAATACATATAATTCATGTTGAGTTGAGTTGACAAAGTTTCGGATGAAAGTACACTGCGTGTTTGAAGTAATAATTTTCAAATTGTTAACCAGTCAGCTGAATCTTTCAAAGACCCCAAGGGCATCGTAAATTATTTGCTTTTGTCCAGCAGAAGATCTACAGAAAGGAAGTCGAAGTATCCTCGTGTTTCAATCACCCGTTAACTTGATTACACAACAGAGATACAGAAAGCTCACAAGGGCACAGTTGTAGACACATTGCGAACATCTCTGTTCAACGCAATCTTGTGGTTATCATTTCGCACAAAATCCACAAAGCAGTGAAAGATATGCTACATGGTCCTACGGTTTCCAGATAGAAAGCTTAATTATTGTCATATAAGACGCCCAAAGCCCAGTAATGTTGTGTGTAAGTGGTACACAGCGCACCGGACCACTTTCTATCCCAGCGGTCAACCTAAACTTTCTACTATTGTTAAATACATTGATGCGGATGTCGGAACATCTGTTAACAAAGCAAAGGGGTTCACCGAGTCATGTGATTAATTAAGACTGCCAATTAACCACACAGAAGAAAAGTAGTATCAGATGTAAAACGTGAAAGAATCATTGGACCAGTTACAGGCACATCTAATCAGAACTTAAAGTTGTCATAGTGATGTGCACATTCATTTTGCCACGACAACCGACTGAAGGCAGGTGCAGTGGGCAATTTCAATCTTCAGTGTTCACCTAAAGACCTGCGGCGTGTTATCGAGTTTAACACCCGTTATCATCCTCATCATCAACACCGTTATTGCTATTATTATTATTATTATTATTATTATTATTATTATTATTATTTGTAGCTTTTAGCGTTACCCGTGGATAATGTGTCTTGGGTTGCTGTTGGTCGTAGCAATGACTCGCGAGATAACACAGTAATAACCAGGTCATCGATAAGTAGTGGTAATAATAAATGAATATAAATGCATACAAATTAAACACCCCTTATAAGTGACCGCAGCTGTTGCTTTGCAATAGACTTTCCAGTTGGCCCCGTTCGAAAAGAAGCACTAGACTGAAGTTTCACTCTTATTATAATTCGTCAGTAGCACATATCCTTGCCACTGCCACGACTAGAATCCCGTTCACGCTTTTCATCAGGCCACCGTGTTTACCACTGCGCCATTGACCTCACATTAGGCACGACCGAATTATCATATGTGAACGTTCAACCGCATTCGCTTGTGAGTAATGATCACGTTGCCCGATCACCTCGGGAAGAGACACAGTAACTGTCCTGTAAACTCTAATCGATGGCTCTTCGATTAGGACATCTCTCCAAGTTGAAATCGCAGAATTCATAAATTTGTTGGACGGTATTTTGAGTAATGATGAGTAGTAGGGGGTTTTGGTCTTCATACAGATTGAGCATTACCCACAATTGATTAGAGATGTTGCATTCCCGTAGACTTTGCATTCGGCCCTTTTCGAAACGAATTTGGCTGAGCTTTCACATATGATGACTGGTGTCTAATCTGAGGCGAATGGCGCAGTGGTCAACATGACTGCCTCATAGAGGTTCGGCCCGAGTTCTAGTTCCGACAGTGGCAAGAATATGTACTGCAGACGAGCTTCAACAGGGGGCGAAACTCGAGTCTGGTGCTTCTTTCCCAAAACGGATCGACTGCAAAGAATATGGGTGCTTAGGGACCTCCAGATAAGTCATCCAGAGCACGGTGTAGGGAAAATCCCATTTTCGGTCATTCATGATCTATCAAACACTTGACGTTTGTATAGAACACTGTTGTCAAGGTAAAACGAACAAGATAAATGACCAGCTCAAACGGAGTCAACTACTTCATGGATGCACATGACGACAAGGCTTTGATACACTTAGGTCACAGTTTTGGCGCTGCTGGAATCGGAGTAATTTGATCCCTCATTGTGTTGATGGTTGGCCAGGGTAACCGCGCTTCTATGTGCACAAAGATGGATTATTCGATCGAATTCCGGTTCTTACCTGCTGTCTAGTCCGCCATGACAACAGCAATCCATGTGAACGTTATGTATTCCGTGTGAAAATGAATGACCGATAAACAGATACATTGTTTTTCGGATTAAAACTGTATAAAAAACGGAATAGAGGGGCAAGAGTAAGAGGAAGAAAAACATCGAAAAATAATCTAATTTCGGGAGACATTAAGCAGCCAATATCCTTGTCAATACGGACTCGGTATTGGTTACTGCAGACTGTCGTGATCGAGTGCGTTTCCAACAATCAGTGTAAATGATGGTGAACACAGCAAACAGAGTAAGAATCCACTTATTCCCACTGTTCTACGACACGGTTAAGGCGCTCATAGTCCGTGATCACGTCATTGTTTGGTTGCCTTGCGGATTATTCCAGCCATCAGCAGCCGCAGTAAACGAGGCGTGATACAGTAAACGCCCCGTCAGCATAGAGAATATGCCATCTAGACAGCAACTTCTTATTATTGACCAGACACACCAGTCTACGCCTTTAAACTTTTTTCTCGTTTACTGCCCCTTTTCATCTATTCGGGCCATGATAACCTGTAAACATTGGCGCTTTCAAAGTCCGCATCCCCGCACCGGCTAGGCAAATGAAATGCCCTATTGAGCAGTCTAGGATTGGATGTGCTTTTACTCCGAAGTGGGCCTTTAGGATCCCAAAGTTGCCACTCACTCGAATCTGACCGTAACTAATATTGTTGATTGGCGGTGCTTTCCCGGGATCACCGATGACGATGGAGCCGAAGTTTGCGGTCAAACAGGATTGGGGGTTGCACTGCGCTCTGATGAAGATGAAGGCAGCACAGAACCTGTTCTGTTGGACACCAGTGAACGGTCACCTGTTTGTCAACAAACTTACGACTGTCGTCAAAATCGATGGACACCTACCTGAGGAAGGCTGTTCTGTCTGCATATGCTTCAACACAGAACAGTTCATATGTTGTCGAGAGAGCCGTCTGATACTTCATCTTAGATCTTCTGGAACAAATCAAACACTAGGACATCGTTGTGTTTGTCGGTGATATGAACATACGACACAGTCGTCTTAGTTCAGAAGAAAAGCCAAAAAGTGATATAGCAGGTGTCTATGATCGACATCTCAGACATGTCGATCCGCTGTTACATTTTGTCTTATCTCATGGGTTCGGTATATCAAGTTGCACACTTCGGCAGAAATGACGACGATGTGTCAAGTGAGGTCTATCCTTTGCAACCCAACCACGGAGGCTAGTTTATCCCACTTCCGTCATCTATCGATGACCAAAATTTATTAAGGGTTGTCGTTTATTTTGGAGTAACCGCCTCAGATCAGCACATGTCTTTGTTCCTACACGCTTTACTTTAGCGTTTGTTCGATGAAAATCTGTCCAAAAAACATAAAGTGCTTAGTTGAAAATTGAGCAACAAAGGTATACGAAACACCGATCAGACAGCACTAAGAGTTAAACTGCCCACCTCATAATAGTGAAGTGACCCAAATGAGCACTGAGCAAAAAATTTACAGTTATGTAAACCTCTTGTCAAGAGGTCTTTTCCAAGGGATCATTACAGGTACAAGATTAGATTTCTGTTGATTCAGCAGAAATTATGAACAGACGTTTACTGATCCTCCCGATTTCAAATATGACAAAAACCTCGGCGAACTGAAACGTAAGGTTACGTAGAATCTGTGAATGGACCATGAAGCTTATTTCTCCGAGACAACCAAGGAGATGGAGAAAGAACTCTGATCAAGCAACAGCTAGCTGATGGATTCCCTGATTCATGGTTGCACTGGCCGTCCACCAGGCGTTAGTGAAACTATATGGGAAAAAGGCGGTTCACGAATTTACAGCTTGTCGCGGTGACTTGAATATCAGGTTGATTCCTTTGAGGAACAGTCTGACTTGCCTGAGCCAGTAGACTCAGTTGGGGAGTATGGAGGTTGCGTGAACAGTTATGATATACCAGATGATACTCTCCCGGAAGCCGAAGTGGCTATAGAACTTAAATTACTGAGACGTAGTAAAGCTTTAAGTCCAGTCTTTCTTTCTACTGCTATTTTCAATGGTGGCGGTAAAAAAATTGTCTGAATGAACCACGCTCCTCCGTCCACTAATTGAGACTGAAGAGGGATTTCATGACTGGTACCATTTTTAATGAGAGCGCAGACCATCGTATGGCCAACGCAGATGTATTGGCCATGTCTCTGTCCTATCTAAAGTTCTTACGAATTTCTAAATGTGGCGCCTTCTGAACCACAGGAAGTACGAGATAAGAGAAATACGGGAAGGTTTTCACCCTGCTAGCGGATATAGTCGTATTCCCACTGTAAATGCACAGCGCGTATTTTTGGAGTCATTTTGAGCAATCTTCACTTCAAATGACGTCCCACAGAATTGTCCGACTTTCTTCTTCCTTTTCAACTTTGTAATGGGCAATATTGAGGGATCAGCACCCAGAGGTTTCAAAGATCTTAGAGCGAGGCTTCTACCACGTAATGGGCTGAATGGTGTTGAGCATTCGGACGTCATTGCTTTAGCTAGTTCTCTTGTACAGAATATGCAGGTCATGCTAAATCAGTCAAATGACACAGCTGATCTGTATGATATTGCAACGTTCGGTCAAAGCCAGCAAGCGCGCACAGATTGAATTTGGATCGTGTAACGGAGCGTGCTGCTGTGTTGTTGGCACCGTTTTAGTTTTCGTCTGTGTAAGTTACGCACACGACTTACACAGACGAAAACTAAAACGGTGCAAACAACACAGCAGCACGCTCCGTTACACGATAAAAAATTCAACCTGGGCGCACAACCCAGTACACACTTTTTCGCGCCTATGCCCCGTTACCGTAGCATTGGGTCCCAACCATATTCTATGTCTATCATGAGCTCCGGAAACTTGGTTGTCAAATGCTATGTTTTGACAACTGACTATCGGTGATGACCAAGCTGTACATACTGTGGGAACCCATTTGGAAGTGGAGATCGCGGATATCCAGAGGGTGAATCTCGAGTTCATTGAGTCCCTCTGTCCAAGTGTTGCTAACAGCTGAATGAAAGAAGTGGATCTACGAGTGTGGCAATCACAGGCAATCGGGTCCTTCTACTAGTTGTGGTTTTCCAGTTCTCACTACCACTAATGCATGTGCGGCTCGTGAGTCATTCAGCCATTTGAATACGCGCCTGCAGTATCTTAGAGAAACATCATCTGAACTGTCTCAACCTCCATCTCCCAGTAACCTGCTAAAACTGATTCCATCAGGTGCGCAGCGATAGAAGACGAGCAAGACTTGGTCAAGCCCCGAGTTAGCCACACCGGATGATGCTCCCGAATGCGTTCAGACAATCGCCTTGTCGTGCGACCTACATAGCTGGTTCCATAGGAACAAACGAAATGGTATACACAGTAAGAGGCAGCATGAACAGGCAATGTATCTTTCAACTAAGGGCGCAAAATCGGTGTGGAATTAAACTGAACACGCAGTTTAGCTGTAAAATAAGTTTTGCTTAGGGCTACGCTAAGTCTGTTGCTTATATTATCTGAGGCATTATCGCCTTTAAAAGGTAATGAAATATAAACAGACTTTTTCTCTACAGTGTGCTGATTGTTCAACTTTGTGCTATTTGACATATGCCTGTGAATAAATTGTTCGGGATAGCTATTTTGGACTAGTACTTTAAATATGAATTGTCTTTCCTCTTCTAGAGTGTCACTAGAGCATATTTTCTTAGCTCTATCGACCATACATCGGATAAGATTAATTTTCTGTCTTAATGGTACAAAATTATAAAAGTTCGTATATTGCCCGGTCCACGTCAACTTACTTTACTTAGGGGTACTAGTCCATCATCTGAATTGTCTCAACCTCCACATCCCAGTAACCTGCTAAAACTGATTCCGCCTATCTGTGATTGACAGTCGATATTCGAACAACTGATGATGACAACCAATTATTCAGTTTACGGTAGCCATCTCAAATCTCTCAAGTAATTTAAAATGTGGTGCTTTTCGATTGTAACTGCGAATGTAAGCCAGCGAACGCAAATATTAAACCATGTGACTGGTGTACACTCGAGCTCTATCCGCGTTTGTGGACTACTAAGTTTCATTCATAACTTTCACTTGGGGAAGTCGTTTAGTTGTACATATAGTCGAAGTCGTTTGTTAAAACTAATCAAACATAGGTAATGCAATTTCCTCTGAATCGATGCTTAATTGATCATTATTATCAAATGACGTAGCCAACACGAACAACATTTAAAGGAAGGTGTGTCAATATTGGGTGAATGACCGCTGTACATTCACCTCAATAAGGAAAGGCAAAATTTCAACATCCCATAGGTAAATGTCGTGTGCGTCTATTCATTTTCTCGTCAAATTATGTGGGCGTTATGCTTATCGCCCAGCGCCTCAACGTTTGTCTCTGCAGCGAGTTGCACTTATGTACATACTCACGCACTAACGTTCGTATTCTTCTGATTGGCCGAAAAATGGGTGGATCCTGGCTGTCGGAACTGGAAACCGTCGCAACCCCGGGTTATATAGAATGTCATTGTTCATGTGCTGAACAATGAAAGATCCCATACGTATGCGAAGTATACACAGAAAAACAGTAAGACGATCATCATTTTCGACTCTGCTGACTGAATTATGTAGAAAGTGTTTGCCACATGTTTTAGAGTTCTTTGTGAAGATTCTAAAACCTCAAACAGTGAACGTGTACCTTCGATAGAAGTGCTCACTTGTCAATTAAGTTCGAAAGTATATATATATATATATATATATATATATATATATATATATATATATACGGATTTGAAACATCACGGTAAATACCCAACACTCGACGTTCAGCGTTTTGCAGTTAATCTTTATATATATGTATACTATAATATGTTACGTCAGTTATAGTCACTTATCTACAGTTCGGGAGAACTGCTGTGGATGACCACGGAACGAACAAAGGTTCTCACAAAACTTTCCTTTGTTGTTATTGAACGACCGCATGGTGTCATTTGTTAATGGGTTACTTTATACGGTCGTCTGCATAGGTCCATCCAGTATTGTCGCTGAGGAGTCCATTGAACTTTTTCAGCAAATTGAAGTTTTATCAATATTTTCCAGATGACCTCATAAAATCCCCCAACTTCCTCACTCTTAATGAAAATCAGTGTACCATCTACCTACCTTAGTAACATTTTTGCGGAGCAGTTCGGTCAGAGAAATTCACAACTTCTGAAAATGGTGACCTAGTTGATACTTCTTGTTTTGCCTAAAATTGTTACAAAGTTTCCGCGCAAAGCTCTGCTAGGCCTACGACATTGACTGCATGCGTCTTATTGTGTTGTTTGATCATTGCGTGCTATCCTACAGCATACTAAGCAGGGCATTTAAACCCAGTGCGTTCAGTATGCAGGTGAACAACGATGGAAGTTCGAATGATACGGCGCCTTCAGACCTCATACTTCGCTGTCGAAGTCATGGGCTATTTCTGAGTATCGGCTGAATTAGCCTACATACGAATCTTGCCGATTTATACGTTAGAGCCCTCTGGCTGAAAAGTTTAGGCAGTCCATAGAATCTGTGAGTGGAAATGTCGATTGTTTGGAATGGTGTTGGACCTGTTAAAGTTCGTCTGGTACGTTTGTCATTTTTTGTCCGGTATGATGCGCAGAAATGAATCCGTTGAAGCATGTTTGGTTGATTTGTAGAAAACCGATTCTAAATTTACCTTTATTTGTCTTTGCTCTGTGCAGTAAACGATCATAATATTCACTTTCTTCTTTTTTTATAACTAAAATTGCTTGTCAGTCAAAACTTCGTCCTTAGTATTGTTTGACATTTTTTCACCTTCATATGCACCCGACTGTTTTAATCAGTTGACTGGTGGCTATTTGTGGACTAGTGTGTAGTTACTCCGTTTTGAATGCATTTGTTTGATAATTTGTGTATCCGGTTGATTCACATTCGAGATGAGATTGTACCTTTACTGTAATTTTACTGGACAGTATCGTATAAATTCCAATCCTTTCTATCGCTCTTTTTGACGTTTTTTGGACTTGGAAGATAGTCCCGTTTAGCCGACCGTCTAAATAAGCGGTATTGGAATTGTCGAGTACACGTTACTGGATGAATTGGCCTAAATCGCCAGGAGCAATTTATCAAGTAGTTTCAGGGTATTGTCACTGGAATTTTTAAGGATAAACACTATGATGGTTAGTTATTTCCTTACGGTTTCAACAGGATCTTTTTGACTCTGCAGTTTCTTTTTGAAGGTTTTTATCACCGAGGAAATCACAGTCACAGTCATTTTAGTCATGTTAGACTCCAGCATCACCCTTGCCAAATGGTAGGACAACGGTATTTCAATCGTTCATTGGGGAATTCAGAGCGGATTTCTTTTTACTACTAAACACGTTAGGTAGTCTTTGTAATCTGAGCACATCGACCACCGCTGTTCTAACTTGTTGGCAAGTACAGTCATCAACTAGATGTCACCTTAATCCAGATTCAAATGCGGTGATTGGAGCGTTCTCCATGTTGAAATTATTGTCCATAGTTGGATCTCTCTCCTGCCATCTGTTAGTTGGTAACTAGGATAGTTATAGGTAGACAGAATTATGAATTATTTTGAACCCTTACATGCCACATAAGTGACAAACGTATCATGACAAATGAAAAAAATTGCAGGATACGTGAAAAAAATAGGGGGGGGGGATAACGCTGAAAAAAGAAAAACACATCAAACCGATGCACGCAGAGATTCATAACACGAGAACCACTGGCTTTTATTCTTCACCATCAAGGATGGAAACAGGTGCACAGTTCGACTAATTTTGCAACTACACCTTGTATTTAAAAGGTCCATAAGTCATACCATGTCGACGAACTGGAAATTCTAACTGTCTAAGAGACGCTCTAGGTTTTCCGCGGACCATTGAAAATTAGAGCAGAGTTGTCTGTATGCTCTAGGATTCGAAGTCTAGGGCCTGGGAGTACATCCACACCATCATATTTGGAACGCACTGTAGGATCTCGTTCATTGCAAAGTTGAGTAGGAAACGGAAAGCTTAATAAACCTGTTGCACCCTAGTTGAGAAATCGAGGTCCCGCGATCAGATGACGTAAGTCCTAGCAAATTTGAGGACTGACAGTGAATTGCTTCCAGAATGTTAAGATACTTCGTATACACACACCTCCTCAATCAACGGTCAATTGAGTCAAGGGCCCCTTTGATGTCTAAGACAACAACTGTCATGTTTCTATAGGCAAATGGCGGTTTGCAAACATACAACGGCGTATGAAGATCTGACCAAAGTGGATATTATCGAGGCAGAACCCAGTTTTCTCCTCGCTGTATGCTTGGTCTCAAAAGTACAACGAATACAAGCAGCCTCGACGCAATGAATAACAAGCCAATTTGTTGGTGGCTTGCGCACCAAGTGGGCGAATCCGTTTTGAAATTTTAATGATGTTGATCAGACTCTAGCCATTTGAAAAGGCTTTACTGACCCATAGATTCTGGAACAGAGCCGTCAACTCTTCAAGATGACCCGACTTACTAAACAGACAGGAGGAAGTTGGTCTAAGCCTAATGCACCACGATGTTTTAACTGCTTCATCTCAAGTGAAACAAGGACGGAGAAACGCTGACAGATTGATGAATGTGTAATGACTCCGATGGCGTAGTCATTACGATAAAATTCAATTGAACAGCTGTTGGTAGTGTTCAGCTCGGCATCCTAAGCGTCGTTCTCAGCCAGATGTGCCACAGATGCACTGGTGGTTGTCTTGATAACCCCACTAGTCATCTAGAATAGAGGAAGTTGACTGATACGTTTAAGTGGGCCATATGGACAAAGTTTCACAGTCCTCCGTCGAACGCAGGAATGACCTCGCAGTAACAAGTCTGCTAGACAAGGTATACTCCCTCCTAACCGTTTGAAAATTGTTGTAGATAGGTCGGTATCACAATTTTTGTTACCAAACTCAGGATGATTCAGACAGGAAGAGCGAGTAGAATTCCAAACCAGTCGAGTGTGCATCCATCATATATCTAGCCTACGAAGGGTCTTGAAGCACTATCACTTTAGACTTAAGGGTTGTCTCCGTTGCAGTGGAGCCTCACAGAGATATGGCAATCTGTTCTGATCGATGTAAGCTCCTGCAAGCAGAGTGAGAATATATGGACAACCGTCTCAGGTGCTGTTCATCACTAGCAGCGTTCTCCCAAGATAGCCAATTTCTCGCTTCTTGATCGATTATGTCAGATGTGCCTGAAGAAGCCGATGAGCATGATATCGGATTTCTTCTCACCACTAAGTTGGATGATTTGGAGTACGTGGAAGACGCTTTTATCCAGCCAAATGAATTGACTGGTTTGTAGGAAATGCCCTTCGCAACTTCAAAATACGAAATACTTATTCAAGAGTGGAAAATTCTAGTGCCCACACGATTTGTTACAATATGTGTGCGTGATGCTGTGAGTTGTTTCATTTCGTTGGTCAACACTGATACCTTGTCAGCATGTTGATGAGGTGTCAACGAGAACAGCAATGGCACGTACTGCCTCTTTGAGGTTGTGCCACCCGTAACGTTGAGAACGCGCCCAGTTGCTGTCGGAAGGAAGAACGCATTACGCATGTGTGCTCTATTTTGCTCTATGGTCAAGGAACACGGTCCGTTTCTGACGAAGATTTAAACCGCCGTTTGACCGACATCCGAGTTCTTCACAGGACTAGTAAGCGGTAACGACGTCCGATTGCTGAACTCACTTTTTCAGGTTCAACTATGACTGCCGCGATTGCCACCATCTAGTTTTTAGCAGTATGACGGTATGCAGCCTCAGTGTGAAACGATGAGACACAGGACAACAAATAAATTGTGGCGCAACAGTCAGCAACCTAATTTTCAACAATTTATCTACGTGGTCGTGTTAGCAGGAAGCCTGTGCGATGAAAAAATTTTGAAGTCGAAATAAGTCCCAAAAATGTCCCTCACCTGTTGTTAAGACAAACCCCGCTGCTTGGCGAACAGAACACACGACATTTATTTAATGCACGTTAGTGCAGAAAATCATATTATTGCACTATTCACATTGGACGAATAATAAATATCTGGTGGGGTGTCTCTTCATCAGAGCAACTGCACTTCTCAGCACAAAAATGGAGTCTGTCATCCATGTTGTTCACCTCATGCATATGACAAGGGTCGAAGTTCAGGCATTTAGACTATTTCAGATTGAATACAACCCATATTCAATCGCAGTCCTTGCATTCATGCGCACGAAACATAACGCCGAATATTCCTCCTGCTGGACAAATAATACAGTAGCTCTATTAATTTACCGTTTCAACAGCCAACACGAATCACATGTGGCTAGGTCTCTCTAGCCTTACCCTTCGGAATGCACGACCTATGAATAGACTTCAGAAAATTGTTCGGAAACTTATTTACTAAACCACTGGGTCGAGTTCATCGCGGTTGCCCGAAGGCATGTGAGTTGCTTCTTGTGATCAGCATGCCTCCTATTCTCACAGCTTGAAGCTGATGAGCCACCCTGTGTTGGACCTCAAACTAGCACGTATCCATCATCGTCCAAGAAGGAGGTGCTAGTAGTCTGCGTACCAATCACAAATAGCGGGTTGAATTTAGTCTGTGATAAGGGGAGGACGGTGATAACACGACCATTTGACAGTTTTAAAAAGGCACTAACTATGAGCATAAAAAGGTCTGCGCAAACGAGCGGACAGGCCAGATGAACGGCTGATCTGTCTTCAGTTGATACTAGTGGGAGAATCATAGGTAAACATAAGCTACCGTGTAATTGGTAATACAAGGTGGCGTTCATAAGTACAATATTCATACGAAATGGCTACCCGGATAGGTTCATAGACAAAACCATGCAACAACAGAGTGAAAGAGATCAGCTGCACCTGGTAGGGAAGAAAAACGTACACATCGGATTACACTTCAAGGGCAGTACGTTAGCTGAAACTAACACGTGTAGGCTCACAAGTACAGTTACTACAACCTTTTACACCGCTAAGTTTCGTGTTCATTTTACGTCTAACCAGTGTTACAATCACGCCTAAACGATGAAGTACCTGTTTCTGCAGTCGCAATTTGTGTATACTCATTCACTTGTTCCTGTGGAACCAGTTATCTTGACCACAAGACTAGACGCCTATCTAAACGGGTCACGGAACAACATCCAGTTTGGCTGAATAGTGAATTAACGAAATCTGTCAACAGTGCCATACTACCGCACCTGGTGGATTCGAATCCCCCTGTTAATGTGACGGATGCATTTCGCTTAGTCTACCGAGTTAAGGCCACCCAGTCGAGGGCAGTGAGGCATAAGATTTTATCCACAACAGAAACTATTGAAATTCGCCTATATAAACGACCTCTGTGCGTCCAGAAACATTTTCTTCAGACTTTGGATTTGCCTTGGCCACCCCCCTGCCCTGTTAGTCTGCCAAGAACTGAATTGACTGACCTCATTAACCACCTGTTCTCCGTTTACCCCCTGTAAAATGTGTAATATAACTGTTGTGTATTTAACCTGGTGATGAATAACTGTAAACGAACTTGTTCGCTACACAGTATATTTCATAATTGGTAATAGATCAATAATCAGTGATTCCAACCGTTGTTTATATAAATTCCTCCCACGTTTTTTCCTTCTTCGAAGTGTACACTTCGAACAGTAACGTTTCCTGTCACGCTACCCATTAGTTGAGCTTTGCTCATGCTTGCATAGTTGTAATACCAATCTCATCCATACTGATAGTTTACTGTTTAACACGCTTAAAAGGTAAATTTTGGACGTCAAGATGGTTGATTCTAATCTTGACTTCTCTAATCTCGGCCGCGTTTGCCATTCTCGCCGCCAACAGTGATGTATTTCCATATTACGCCCATTTTAATACAGATGTAGCAATCCGCGAACTGTATAATGTAACCAACGGTAGCGATAAAAATATCGTTCACGAAACATCTTACTTAACTTTATTCACTCGTTCCAAATTCACGTGGGGATAAAGATGTTTTACAATGGTTTCTGAATTAGCCAACCGGTAAAGCGTTCAGACGCTGTCGTCAGGTCGTGTGAAAGCAACAGAGTAGTGGTAGAGTCGACAGCATAAGTGTCGCAATTTCATTCTAAACCATATTCAAAATGTCTACCAATGACAGACGCTAATCAACTAGCCAAACTCAAAATAGATTGATAAACAAATTCACCAGAGGGGAAAAACCACAGAACCCGTCCAAATTGTATACATCTTACTCAGCAATAAAGCTAACCCTATCGCTGATTCCGGACAGAGCCAATGAAATACAACTTCAGCACTTCGGGTATGCCCAGCACGATAGTGAGAATAAGGACATATTGACTTAGATCGATCTGATTTAGCACAGATAAACTGGGTCACTGGCCAATTAATTAACGATGGCTTGATTGGTCTACTACTTCACACGCGTCCGTTGATTTAACTATACGGAGCTTTGTTATTGATCCAGTGGATTTGTGTCCACAGCAGACACAACGCCTGAACAAACCGGTCTGATGACATAAAACCCGGCAAAGCAGCCTGATTCCGATAACTTCGGCAGCACATAGTATCCTCATTCGGACGGCCTTTGAGGCACGTGATGGACCACTTGGAAGTGTTCGCTTGGTGCCAACTTTCAAACACATGAGCCAGGATAGGCTGTTGATTCATCGTGGTTCCATGTGCTCCAATCACCGTGGATAGTGTTCTCGGATTTGTTTTGAAAGCAGTCTCAACGGTCGACTAAGACAACCTAGTCTAAAGGAACAAGTGAAAGAGCAAACACAGAGATGAGGTCTGAAAGGTCAGCCTATAAAAACATAGGACTAAAGATGTTGCCAACTGGATATGGAATTCAGCTGTGGAACAGGCCCTGCTGTCTAACTGACGGAGTTTACTTGTCAAGCATTCTGTGACACTGTCACCTTTGAACGGCACTCGAGTAAAAGTAGGCTTCTTTTTTGTTTCCTGCACTTCAGGTTTAGGTGACGTTCTGGTCATTTTTCTGCTGGTACATCGTTCCGGGTAGCCGTCCTCTATGAAATCGAGTCCACTGTGCAGCGGATCCGTTGAATAACTTCTTACGCTGTGTCAGTCAGGCAACACATTAGATTTCTCTTTTGTTTTTGGGGTACTAAACTGTGAAAGTTTATGTGTTGGTTTGTCCAAGTATCTTTGCGATGAATCCTGCGTTGAATAGTGCCGTCTATTCGTTGAGTTAAAAGAAAACATAGGAAAGATAATTAGCCTTCAGTCTTCTCTTTAAACGTAAACTTAACTGACCGGTCAACGCTGGTGAATTTGTCGAGTACTGTGCATATATTAGTATCCGAGCTACTGATGATAAATATATCGTTTACGTATCGATGATACACACTGAACTGCTGACGGTAGATTGAAGCACGGTGCGTTCAAGCTTGCCCATGAATATCTTGGCGAAGAGAGGTCCGATCGGGAATCCCGTTGCTACATCATCTGTCCGTCGATACAACACATCGCTGGATAGCAGTTGTACATCGAATGTGCAAGAGAGCCGAAGCTCCTTCAATTTAGGTACTGGTAACCCAAAATCGAGTCCGACCCCAGATACGCAGTCATAGATAAACTTGACAGTTTCTAGCAGTCGTTGAGTCATAAGGCAAATTTATCTTACCAAGTATTGTACGAACGTGTACACCAGGTTTGTGGACTTTCAGAAGTCCACAGAGACAGGGTATAGTTGTTCATAAGTCGAGGTGGTTATCAGCTTCAGGCAAACCCACATTTTAAAAAACGTCAATGTGGAGAATGAAGGTTACAGTGTGAACCAATTCACCATCAAGCCAAGGACAGCAGTTTGCGTTTATGTCCCTTTGGCTAAACTACCTGAGCCAAATGTGCTTTTGTGTATAACTTAATATACAGCTACTGTATTAGATATCAGCTAAACAGTCCCTACCTTGACCACAAAAAATGCATTCCACAGTTATAAAATGAACTTCATTTCTCTTATCCCAACTCATCTAACTGCTTACGCAACTGGGATATTAGCAACCAATTCCTCACAACCATTTTCAGCTTGCAGACTACACGTAATTATAAAGTGTGTCTCAAAATTAAAATACCACTTGTTTTCAGTAGGACTTAGCCAAGTTTAGATTATTCTATCCGGTTTTCTGCATGACAGAGAAAATATTACGACTTTCAGTATAAGCATGCATTTTTGTTATGTAAATTTATTGTAACAAGATGACGGGAGTGATTATTTTACATTTATAAGGCCAAATTTTTGTACAACTGTTTGAAGCTGAAAGAAAATGTAATCTCTACTTCGTTTCAAGATTAAAACGTTTGTTCACGCTTCCGGAAAAACGTTTAAGTTTCGTTTTGGTGAAACTACTAAAAATGGCTGATCAGCCTGATTCAATTTATGATCTCACTGGCAAGTTGGATCAATTCGATGGACACACCGGGGGTAATGGTCCCCATAAAAGTTCGTTTGGGTTAAGTTCGATGCTGAAAGATGGTCAAGTCATGCTATCGTTTTGGTTGGTAATCAACTTTTGTTTCATCTCGTGTGTCGAAAGTCTGCAATAGTAGTCTTGTTGAAACATCATACGCTGTGTATGCTCAGAAATGACAGCAGTAAAAAAAAGGAAAGTGTAAATCTACGACAGGAAATTCCGATTTCCTTATAAAACTTACTGAGAGAAATGAAATATTCTCAGGTCACACTGCTACCTTCGCGTGTTCGTCCACCACAGGCACTGAAGTCTACGAAACCATGCCAGTAACAGCTACAACCGTCCGCACGATTTAATTTAAACTTGTTTGCATGGGGAATAATCTTGTGCATCGGAGTGAACTTCAGCCCAGCGTATCTGTCGTTCAGCATGGTAGTTTGTCAACGGCGGTATTAGCGGAAACTTCCCATAAGAAAACCAGTGTCGAATCCTTCAGAAACGTGAGCTGCTATTCTAGAAACCTTCAGCTCCATATCATGCTAGATAATGCGAACACTAATGCCTTTGACAGTGCTGATGATTACGTGTACGTGCACAGCTCACTTTCTTTTGGGTTCGTTCCCTCTCACTAGTTTTAATGAGCTACAAGTATCTACACACCAGTGTTTTTAAACGTCTTCAGACGCCGTCGGGTTCTTCAACTGCTAGTATTTATTCTACACTAAAAATCAGCCAAATACAATTACCCAGGAATTCATGAAACACAAAACATATCTACCGTTCGTACACCTTCGGACTGAAGCTATTCATGAGTCCTACACATGGGGTCACTGTCACTCAGTTGTTCGATGATAACGACCACCAATAACACAACTCGCCAGCCACACTGTCACATCCCCAGTCCGGGCGTTTGGAAGTGTTATCAAAAATGGCCTTGACCCTAACCAAGACGTAGAGTCGATCGGGTTGCCACTCTCCTCAAAAGTGACGTGGAATACTCTGGAAGGAGATGTTAATAGATGGGTTTAAAACTAACAAAAGTTTAAGCGGAGGAACCCATAATGGTATGGACGAGGGCATAACATTTAGTGCGACTCGAACAGCGTTTCTAGCCAGTAATTTTAGTGACCGCGGGGACCACAGCAAGGCAGGCGACACCTACTTATTTCGCTCAGCCGAAATCAGGGTCATCAGTTTTCATAGCCACATTGTTATATGACCACCACGCGGCTATACTCAAATGCTGGTCGCCCCATTATATAATGTCTGGTACGGCGAACGCCCCGTTGGCACAGCAGACTGTGCAGTGTGATTGGTTGACCAACTGATCGCGCATCGAGCGTTCCGGAATACGCGCCGGCGAACGGCCGAATTGCTTATGCGATCGTTTCATTTGATGTGGATTTATTGGCAGAGACAATGATGGTCAAACACGGCAAGTCTGTTGACATCTTTATCGTGAACAGTTCACGTTTTCGGACACCAGAGCAGAACAGAACAGACACGAACAATATATACTCTTCCGTTCGGCGACAACTTGACGTCTATTCGATGCCACAGATGAGGCAGTTTGACAAAGGCAGCTAGTATCTTTGCTATTCTTGATGATACCTCATCAAGCTGACGAGAGGCAGTGTTACTTAAGTATGTAAAAGTGTCCAACCCCAAACCAACTACTTGCAATAAAGAATGTAGCGGTGGGAATTCCGAAGATTTGAAGCAACTCATTACACTTTGAGGGTACGAAACGCGTCCCACATAAACTAGCCCCGTCATTCACCTTGTTCAGCATGTCTTCGACAGAAAGGCTAAGTAAGTCAAACTAACGCCGGGAAGAAGCTCAACACTAAGCTTAAAAGCACTGTCCAGAATGTTACTCATGACAGGAATAACCATGAAGAGGGAGAGCGGACATTTCTGACAAAAATCATGAGATGGTGAACGTCTGAAACAGTTGTCCATAAATCCCCACCTTGTTTGCAGAACAGACACAGAGTGATCTTAACAGATTCACGTAGAACTCCTTTGCGAAAAACGTTCCAGAGGACGCTACAAATGGTGGAATCAGAAGCAGCCTCTAGGTCTAAAAAGACTACAACTGTCGGCGGTGTATATGGGTGTCGATGTTCCAAGATCCGTCGCAGGATAAAACTGTGATCAACGCACCCTAGACCAGATCATAATCCTGCTTGTTTTTCGCGCATGACTTTTTTGGGGTCTAGTGAGCAGACGTAAAATGAGGCCAGTGAGTTACCTGGATGCGGCAGAGACCAGACTGATCCCACTATGTCTGTCACACAGACTTCCAGCCCCCTTTTAGCAAGCGGGAATGATTCTTGATAGACACCAATCACAAAGTACCTCTGTAGTTTCACAAATTGTCTGAAGGAATTTCGTAAGTTATGATATCAAACTCTCTACACTATTCTTGAAGAGAGGAGATCTGGTCCAGGAACCTTGTTACACTTTAATAACATAGGCTCCAGAGCCACTTCTTCCGACGGAGGGCCGTCTGGAACGCAATAACTGATCATTCGGGTCTTGTCGTCCACATGGTCAGCCGAACTGTCCTTCAAAATGTTCAGCCCACCCGTCAAGTCGGTGAGATTGACTGGTGACAAGTGAGCCATTTTTTTAACATATGATTTCACTTACACCGACTCGGCAGCCAGTACAGCCATGGATCATGGAAGAAACCTTCTCCTATTTCCACATAAAAAGGCTCTTTCCACCTCCTTCGGCCGTTCGACTAGGTGATGCTCACGGTCTTCGCGCAAGCTTTTCGTCAGCTTGTGTCTGACTTCTCGGTGGTCAAGATTACCAGAGCCAGACGGAACCGAGCGATGCTTGTTCATGAGGTCTATCGACGTAACAGAAAACCAGTTCTGTCGCAAATGAACAGCTCCTTCGGAACATACTTTTCCACAGCATGCTTCCGTAGCTGTTGTAATTTGTTCCCAGTATGCGCTAAGTTTTCTCACCTAACTCGAACTGGGTAATTCATTCGCCAATACTTCCTGGAAAGCGTTGCGTACACTCTCCTCGTTTGAATGTCAGATAAGTATCTTCGATCTACGAGCGTCCTCTGGGCGAATGACAACAAAACTGGCACGCACAACAGCATCATCCGAATTCAAGTGGTTGCTTCATCTCAGTCTTTGGCAGAGATGAGCCACCCGTAACTGAAGGCTGCGATCGAGTTGTGCCGATCTACGAGAAGCGCATGGAGGTCTCCACGAACACAATTTGTGTTGTAACGCGGTGCTCGAACTATTGAGACGATGAGATTCGCACAGCTGCAGCAGTCCTTCGTCAGTCAGTGCGTTGTGTTCGGACATTGAAGATACCTCTCAACCACTCCTCTCGTGGAGGGGGACGACCAAGTTGAGCATTATAATCGTCGGCTAGTGTAGTGATATCAGAGTGTTAAGCCTGTTTCAGAGGGACAAAGAGGGTCGGAATCTACGAGGTGAGTGTCTGATTTACTTGGCAGTGAGGGGCTTTTCTAACCAGCGAGCGCAGTTAGTAGGACATTAATGCTTGATTCTGAGCCCCGCTGCATGGAGTGAATTTATTTGAAGCAACATCAAGTTTTTGAATGATCCGAAACTTTCTCGACCGTACTGGATGTTATGCAGGGGATCACGGTCAGTTGTTGCACGATTGGAGTGCCCCTTGCTTGAGGGCACCTCCGCTAACCCCTTGATTCCTCAGTGAGAGGACAGCAGTATCTCATACGTTTTAGCCAGCGTATTCCTTCGGATCAATGCAGTGCACGAGTCTGATCACTACGTCAAGAGAGCAGAACAGATCAGGGCTGTCAGGGCTGCCTTACGGTTGTAGCACAGATAATTTGACCATTCCTACTGTTTGGTAACTGCATAAAGTTGACCCAAACAGTAGAGATGGTGGGACAGGTGGAAATTTACGTTTTTGATAACCACCACAACAATAGGCTATGGTCAGACGAAACGTCCAAAAATCTACCTAGACCAGTTTAAATAGAGATTCGCAGGGAACTGTTTATGGATGTGGATTACTGAAGTTCAAACTTTCTTATGATTGTAAACGGAATCCCACCGAAATCTGTCAACTGTAGCTGAATAACAAGTGTGCAAAAAGAACAGAAGCCTTCAACTGAGGAAGTTAGCTCTTATGAATGCGAAATGACACTGATCTAATCCCGTTCGCAATTCATAACACAGAGAGCGGTGACTGCTTGGACCAACTGAAGAATATAATCCCCAGTAAAAACGAATGGCAGTAGGTTCCCCCCAACGGAATGAACGGCCGCAATCCACACACGTGCGCGCACGTCTCTTTCTGTAGTTTCCAAGATTTAATTGCAAAACAGCTATTGCATTTACACATTTACGCGTAATGGGAATACTTGTCAATGGCTGACCAGAACGTGACTAATGAATAAACACAGGTTTGAGTGCCTAGAATTCCTTCTCAACAGAATAAAAGGCACTTAAGTAATGGAAGAATATGCTATACAATTTTCGATGTGCTGGATAAGCTGAATCTAGTTTATTATGGTTACGTTTCGTTTGTTCTACTGAAGAAAAAAACAGAGAGAATTTTACGACAAAGATAAGTGCTTACTATTACACGAGCTCATTTATCAAGTGAGTATATATAGTATGGGTATCGCAGGCCAAGTTGTATGACAGTAAGCCATACGTCAAGTGTTTTGAATATGGTGGCTAATAACATCGTCACAAACTGCCAACGTTTTAGTTGCAAATTCAATAACGGAAAATTGTGGAAATACACACATGGGAGTATTCAATCAAAGCATAGCTCAGCACAGCAACTCCTCATTATGCAGAAATGTATTTTTATTGATTCGTCCATACTATATTACAATAAACGCCGCTGTACAAAGACGAGAAAAACGGAGTGCGCGTGGAGAAAATGATAGGTGACAATGTGTAATGAGGATCAGGAAAGGTTGCTAACAGAATACATTTTAATAAATATAAACACTCATTGTCTCGTCATAATGAACAATTTGTGTTCACCATAAGTAATTTGTCTTCTGCATACACTTTCCATTATAACTGATCAATACTTCTATATAATGCAATACTCAACTGTGCAGTCGGATGACATATCTGAGAGATGATACTTCGAAATACAGCTCCGCGTGAAGTAATTTCTCACGATCGTTCTTTGTGTGTCGCCGCATGATATGACTCGAACAGCCTTAGCTAGAACAAACAAGCTACTGAGGATGAGAGCCCTATGTGAGAAAAATGTGGTTGAGAACAAATATCATGGCAGCTAAGTCACGACTCGGTGCAAAGCTATGAAACAACTGAAATCAAGGTTTCGCGTTACCGACTCAATACAACCCCCCTCCGGTTGATAATCTAGGGATTACCATCAAGTATAGTGAACATTTCCAGATGCGATAGCGAATCGTACGCAATGGTAGACGTGGGGGAGTTTACAACATTGTGAACCTACTAATCCGTTCAGATCTCCTCGTTCGTTTTATACTACACTGCAGTATGTCTTACAGTGGACATGTTACATAACGCACTCAGCAAAAACATCAACGAGTAATGTAAAACGTTCCAAGTAGAGAGTATTTAAGAATGGGGAGATGCTTCATCAATCAGGAAGCATGCTCTGGTTTCAATCCCTCTAAACGAATGAGTACGCAATTTCGTGGACTTCACGACTAGCAACCACGGCCTTCAAACTAAATATGGCAACTTCGATTTGAAACATTCACTACCGAAAAAGAACTGGCTTACATTTGTATACACAGTTCAGAAATCAGTCTTGATACCAGGAAGCATCTGGTTGAATGTATATCACATGTAGAAAGACAGATCTAATGTCATCTATTTCAGCTTGGGTTTTTACGCAAAACCTGACAGTTTGCAATGACGTTTGATGATAATCGTAATAGTACGAGCATCTCTGACCTGGATAAACTAAACATCATTCGCAGTTACTTGCCACTCTCACATTCAGACAGATTACTCGGACAATTCCTTTGGAAATAGAATCAGAATCGAGCTCCGCTCCTAGCAAATGTTATCACGTGCCTGAGATGCAACCGTATGGAACACTACGCCACGGGTTTCAACTTGGGTACGACCGAATTAGTAGTACACTTAACGGGTCAGCCAGAGGAGTAGGCAATAGAAAATGGAAAGTCATGAGGATAATGACTATCACAGTAACAGTGACATAGCAAACTTCAGCCTTAAAGATGGGTCTCCATCTGAATCCCTGGTGACAATTTTAAAGACGGATTTGTAACAAATATTCAAAACCAACGGATAAGAAGTCTGTGGTCGAAACTGTGCAAATAATCTGCCTTAATGCTGTGAATATCTTAACACCTGCTATTCTCATACTTCGTCATTTCGATTGTCCGCCAATCCCATATTCATTTTAGAGATCACTTAGACCATAATTTCCATTTTGTGGATTTTCAAATTCACCAAACAAGGAAGTTAGATTAACCAGTGTCGTGGTTTGACGCGACGTGTTGCATATAGGCAACAACCCAGTACGCGGAACCGAAATGCCTGGGATGAGAAGGGGTCCTACCTTTACAACAAATTTTCGACGCAGATGGCGCCGATTTCTCTAGAAAGCATTCCTTCCTGGACAGTGTTCTTTGTAAGAAGGCACACTGAATGCAAATAGACTGGTGAGCCCATGAAAGCAGTTTCTTCGCGCCTGCGTTCATGTTCATTATCATTCATTTGTTTATCAGTATTCATTTCTTTACTATTTGTTGATTTATTAGAAGAAAAATGTACACAAACAATTAACCTATCTGCAAGTTAATCGTGTGACACGTCAAAATGATGACGAAATGGGAATGAAGATAAATCAGGATGCACGTGGGTAGGATCGCACAAGCGATCTCACTGAAAGTGTAAGATGAAAACCGCAGCAATATCATGTCGAGACGGTGCCCGATTTGCACTGGTGCACCTGGGGAAGAATTAGGGCGCGGTGAGCATAAAACGAACCGGAGGTCCCTGAATAAAATCGGCATCCGGAGTAGCATCTGGGCCGGGGTCATAGGCGATCATCAAATCCACATGACCATCATCCGTTTCAAAGGTGAGAAGGCTTTTCAGGCTAGACAAATTGAAGGGGAGCAATTTGTCAGAGGAGGGAAAAACATCACATATACGAAAATACGGGTAACGTGAGTCGACGTTATATAACACTGGAACTGGAACTCAATCATCAGCATACACACAAACAGCAGTCCATAGAATGTATGACCGAGTATGATAAACCAGGAAGTAAGCAAACAAGTGCGATCACTGGCTTCCGATCGTGATACACAGTTATTTGAATGGAAGGTTTAATAATTGACAGTCATGTATTCACTGTATCAATCTAGGAGAGCACACATACCAAGTACCAAGAGACCACTCAACGGGCAAACGTGTATCGAGTATCGATTACACGGACTGCTGTGTGACGAATTCAAGACTCAGTTGTCACACAGTGATACCTTGGATATGAACATGCTGATTAATTGGAACAGGCAAAAAAGACGAATGGAGTAGGACGGTGTTTCAAAACTATCCTCCATCGCAAAGTGACAAACAGGAAACATGCATTCCGACACGAACTTATCAAACAGATTCATGAAAGCCTAGCAGAATCAACATTCAACAGTTTCTTATGATAACATCTGGTAATACATGCTATCAAAATAACCACGACTAGATACGATGTAGAATAAAATTGACAACTTAATCACCTCGTGCACGCGTCTATGATTAACCGAACCACTCAAAAGTGATTGACTCTGTGACATGCACATCAGGACGATTGTCAAGGTTTCATTCTCGTTAAATCGGCAATTATCCTCAAGTAACCATTATTAGCGTGGAACTGACGCCTGTCATTGTAGATTCAACCTACGAGTGAGATTTCTATAACCACTCAAGTCTTGTTACTTTAAATATCTTAAATTTATAACCAGGTAATCTGATCGGAAGAAGTTTCTGAGTCATACATGAAAAATCATCAAGGTTCAAAACTAGATTGTCGACAAGAACGTTGGCTCGGTTGAGAAAGATGTCATACACTATGATGCTTGATCACCCAGGTTGGTCAGATTTTTCGGGCACCGTCACATACTGATTCTGAAAGCAAAGGACTAATTTACGGTTAAGTATTCCAAGTGTTTGTCAGCATTTTATAACCCTCTCTTACTGTGCATAGTTATCGTGAACAACGGTCTAGAAAGTGTGCGAGAAGATCCCAATGGTCATGGTGTGGATTGTCCCCCAAATAATCTGACGAACATATGGTGTACAGACAGCAGATATTGACTCATCAACCAAAAAAGTATAGACCATGCTGATAAACCGATGACGTTCTCAAACATTGTGGAATGCAAAATCACAATTCGAACTTTCTCAAACGAACAGTCTAATTGTGAATGTGGGCCGTTTCGTTCACTTGGATAGTAGGCATATCAGAGCTTCGCATCACACTCCCCATTACTATATTAGTGTAAACGATAGGTATGCGTTGGTGGTCATCAACGAGAGTTATTTAAAATTCCTGTAGTCAAATAGAGATTCTCAACCAAGGAAGCTCCAGATGTTTCCGATGAGATTTAGAGAGGGTGAACACGCCGAACGCGAAAAGGGGTGAGTCTCGTGTTGCATTTATCTTAGTACACTGACGTCTAGTATCAAAAATCCACAGAAATGAGTCATTGTCCCGATGCTTCAAGACAACAAACGCGATTCTAAAGTGCTGCAACATTGCTCCTCAGTGAAACGTAAATGAACTAACGTCAATACATCTCAAATTCATTCAGAAGGTTTCTCACATATGTGCAAAACCTTCACTGTCTTAAATGGCGATATGAGTGAATTCGCCAGTGAACGATCTACAGCGTTCCCTAAAAACGAAGCCTTGGTTAACAATTTCGTAGCGTAAACCACAATTCGTCCGTCCAACTAGCAAGCATTTCAATATAATGATGCCACACAACACTGCATAACCAAATTCAGTTTGGCCTTCTTATGGATCTTGTTTCGAGGTGGAACGTTCTAGAACCATCGGAATAACATAGACATAAGGCCCAAATATCGTCACAGTCTAAACGGATAAACTTAAAGTTGACACACTGTGTAAGTCCGGTTGAAGACGGATGAATCCGCTGTTGTAACGCCAAGAAGAGGCCTGACCTCTCAAATAGTGTTCTAATACCATCCAACAGTTCGTATGCAGTCTAGACAAACAGCCCGAAAAAAATTTGATACACGATTGTAGGACCATTTGGTCCGATCTTCTCAATCGAATAGCCTTGTAAAACAAACTCGACCTAGAAAAGATCGATCTGGGGATTTCAAAACTGGATTGAAAACAAACAGAACTGTCGCCCAACGTGCACATGAACAGCGGACTATTCATTAATTTGAGAAGAAATATCCAGATTGTCTGTATGCGTAACAAGGGTGCATATGCTCAGACACTACACAATAAACCTTGCTACTTGACAATATAAAACTTTGATGTCAATCTGTCGTCAGATGCAAAAGACAATTTCAAGCATAAACGTGTTGACAAACTGGCTACATATTCGTGTCGGTTTATCCACCTGAATAATAAACGGAATTACACTAAGTGATTGGTCGATTAACGCACTTAGGTCTAATGAATATATTCTGTTATCTCCACTACTAAAATCATCGATAATTTCCGTCTTTTGTACTTGTGTGTGCTCTAATTTACACTAGCCACTCCACGTGCACTGATGCGATATTCATACACACGGTTGACGCTATCCGTTTCCCGATTTTCCTGCCACAATGGCAGGAAAGGACGGCTGTGTGTAACCATTAACACAAGTGGCTTGCGCCGTATCACTAGTGGTTCGATTCACACATCTCGTGTCCAATGTAAACCAGTAGGAATGCACATATGCCCATGCATACAGTTTTGTTGACTCAGGTCTTTTTCAGGTGCGATGGTTCCGTTGTAGTAGTTGGGTAGGCCAACTGCCACAGGCGCCCCCAAAGACGATGTCGCCAAATTTACTCTTCAGGGGCTTGGCGGAATGCGTTCAACGTGCTGCCACAGTGGCATCTCAAGCGATCGTACTATTAAAGGTCCGTTATGCAGCGATGGATAGGTCTACTAGTGGAATGACGAACGTAATCGAAATGCATAAACCTGTTGGAAATTAATTCATCCATCGAAAAACCGTATGATATTACATGAAACAATCTCTTCGCCAAAGGAGAGTGTAGACCTACATTGCACAGAACACCATTCAATCAATTCATAGCGTGGATAAAACCTCTCAGATTGACTTGGCTGACGATCAACAGGAGGCGCTTATACTACGTCGCGCGCGGTAAATTTATTGCTGATCCATGTGGCAGTGAGCGAAAAATGTAACCAGAACAATCAATTCACATCACAACCGTGATCTACTGTCAAATCCACCCGTTCGTTACCTGCATCTCAATAAGTACGATGCCTACCAAACGCACTATATTTGCAGTGCATGATGACACCTGGTTAATGAGTCAACATAAGCGTAACAAACGTATTTTTTGCAACAAAAAATAAGTCGATATTAAGTAGATAAGATAGGACGGCTTATCCATGCCTGTGAATGTTGATCAATAGCAATGTGCGAAAAGATGGCATGGTGGTCCCTGGTAAATCGGACTGCAACACGTGGACATCTGATGTAAGTGTAAACAGAAACTGATTTTTTTTCATGAGGTTTATCACCGAACCTTGTGATTGTTATGACACACCGCAATCAGCCAAACCACTGTACCAGACTGATCTGCGAAGATTTTCACGACTAGACTGGCATAATGTGCCACTGTCGGACAGCTCGTTTCGTGGATCTTGCTGTTTACGTTAAATTTTGATGGTGTATCGAACGCCTCGAATCAAACAATGATTAGCAAACAAATCATAGCGCGGGTCTGACAATAATGAACGGCGATTCCAAGCATACAGAAGAACATACTAATTGAGGAACTACCAAAAGCGTTAGAATATAAGGGCGCATAGATTAGAAAATACACGACCAATAGAGCGGACCACAAAACGGGCCTACCGATAGACGAATCTACTAAAGCACGTTCGCTTTAATGCGTTACTGCATTCAGTATTACCATACAGAGATCAATGGCGCAACAACGTTGCCTCATGAAGGAGTCATGGGAGTTCGAATCCTGGTCGTAGCAAAGATATGTACTGCCGACAAGTTCTAACAAGAACAAAGCTCGAGCACAGTGCTCCTTCTCTGAAGGAGATGACTGAAAAGTTTACAGGACTGCAAGAGCTGCGATCAATTGCAAGTTATGATCACTCTACGTAGAGAACAGTTAAATTATTTTCGCAGTTCCAAGGCTGCACATTTTCCCAATATTCCAGTGTGAACAAACGATGTAGTACTGTCCAAAGTGGATACAGGGTACCACAAAATGGCTGAACTGCCAAAAATAACACAGCAAGAGCGTGCGTGTTCGACGAAAAAATGAGAGTGGTCGGTAAAACAATGAGTCGATCCAGTTTACTAATGACTGCTCTCACCAGTGATCCACAGTCAGCAGTGGTGGGGTGTCTTCTAGTTGAGGTCAATAACAGAACGTGAACAAGACAGAAAGAGTATGCGGGGACACACAACTGAAGGGCATCACGGATGGCCTTGTGTGGTCGGGTATGTCAAGGAATATCAATAAGCCAAATTTGTTGTTCAGACAGGTGCATCCAACGGGCATCTCAGCCGAGTGTTGAGACTACGTTAATGACAAGCACATACGATTGGCGGCAGTTGTTTCCGAATCAGTCTGTCACAATGACCAAAGCGAAGGAACGCCTGTGCAAATACGTCACCACAAGTAAGCTTCGGTATCCCACTTGTTGTTCCACCCACCTACACCGTATTCAGTGTAAATGTGAGGCATGTGAGCAGAGACCTTTGTGATGAAGCCGATCAATGTTGGTTAGTCAGATGGTAGGTTGGTATGGAAGCGAAACATGCAAGAAACATCTCGAAAACAAACAAATAAAAGAACTCCAACGGTAACATCTAAGCTAGGAGGAAGGATAATGAAAATATAAGACGGGGAGTTCAATGTGACGGGACAAATGGGCTTGCTAGACAAGATTACAAAAAAATCCTAAATTTGGACTGAGAAGCCAAACAAAACACTCAGCATACAGTGCGCCAGCAAAGATGAAGACAGAGAAGATAGCAGGTCATTTGGCCCAAACCCACACATGCACACACACACACGATTGGGACACGGCAAGCCAGATGTGGAGGCAATACGTCCTGACTGTTGTCGGATGATCACTGTAATACAAACTACCCATCAGTTTTTAAAAGACAGAGTACACACAAACACAAACAGATACACAAGAGGGTGAAATCGACACAGGTGTGCGACAAGGCGGTAACGGAAAACTAGTCGTCGGTATGACAGCTTATCTCGACGCGTTTGCCGTTGGAACGACAACAAGTATACACAGACGTCAATAAACACGCCGCATAGATGTGGAAATGGGCGAGTGCAATCATGTGATCGAACAAATGAGACAAAGACTGCGAATACGAGAAAAATTATGCAGATTGAGTAGGCTGACATTCGTGTGTCCCACACAGATCGAGAACGAAGCCGAGTGTATAGTTTGTTTACATACGAAATAAGCAAGAAGGGCGTTGAAGGCGAACGCAAGAAACGATTAATCGGGAAAACGCACTCGCACGTATACAAAACCGACCGTCACACATAGAATCCCGGAGTAATGTGATGCCTCAGGGTTCTGTACATGCATTATTGAAGAGTACGTGTATAAAACGAATTTAGTGTACACATACAGTCTCCAGAATGCCCCGTTTCGTTCCATAACATTACCAGAGAGATTTCTAAACTTACAAAGCTGGGAAATGATACAAGTTAGCCAATTTTATGATCAAACGGTCCTAAAGATGTTCACTGAGGTCCACATCCGAAGGGTGGGCGTTGGATTCCCCTCTATGCATTCTAAAACCCTCCCAATGCTATCGGCAATTGCTCTGACTCGTTCACCAATAACACTTGGCCTCCATCAATCGTCTCTGAATCTCACTGACTGTCGAATCTACCTGTAAGCATACGTTTACCTATCAAATATGTGTGGCTCTCTGAATCGAACAACCCGCTTGTTCTGTCCTGGGCTGGGACACCAGGCGTGTTATGCTAACGATCGCTGTTTCCGGTCTGCCTACACAGAGTTGAATCCAGGAACCAATGGGTTTCTTACTACCCCTCACGTTGCTTACGTTTGCCGTTCCATGACTCGTCGTACTTTGCCTAAGTCTTGAACATGCTGAGACATGTGATCATTTTGGCAACTTATTCACCACACGAATCTATAGACTTGAGGAAAGCACGTAACTGTAAACGATCATTTATCAGTACAATTTTCGGATAAAATCATGTTAGTTCTTCGAGATCCGGGGTGCACCACATGTAGTTCATGCTTAAAGAGATCGGAACGACACCGGTTTTTCTACCGGCGGTTAAACTCATCGGATATTAGCACTTGATATGGAGCTAAGTTGCGTGGCAAACTTCTTTCTGTTTGCACACCAAACATTTGAGCCTACTGTCATGATGCCTCGGATGAGAGTGCACGCACCTTCGTTTATGAGTAGTACATTCTATACATTCGAGAACTAAAGTGCAAGTCTCAACCCCAGGAAAATGAGGGATCAGAAGCGACTATCAGAATGTACTATGTATTGTGGGGGACGTGACACCGAGGCGAACGACACTGCATTGCTGTCTTATGTGCGCAGATACAACTCAGCCCTGCGAATGAGTGTACGCGTTCGTTATTCTGCATTTTAATATAAGCTGAAAGGAATTTCGTGCAATAGACAAGTCCGTAAGCCAAGCGTCTTTTGCGGTCATAGCACTGTGATTTAGTTGCCAAAGTTGGTCTAATCGATTGTTCACTGCATCGCAGGGAACGTTGATAACGCTTTCCATGGGCAATAAATATACAAACGTACGACGCCTGCATTTTGGGACGCTACCACTCAGTCATCATCAGTTTTCGTACGAGACAACCAGCATGAAGCAAGCCCATATGTGGGAGAATTAGTTCAACAGCCAGTTGTCTTCATTGCTGTGCGTCTGACTTGAATGAACGTTCACAAACCTTTGATGATATCCAATCCACATTCCCAAGCCTCCTCTAACGGCCTTCTAGTAGTTTACGGTTGTGACACTTGTAGGGGTTCAAATGACCTCATTCGAGTTTGACAGATCTGCCAACTGGAGCATTATGATGAACCGATCAACACACCTCCGATGCGTTTCTTCTTAATTAGCCTGTTGAATCTGTTATGTGTGTAATCAGTCCAATTACCTCTCTAACGTCGTATCCAATATGTGACGTGTCCCGACATTGATGCCCGTTTGAGTCACATTTCAACAGCTAGTGTGAGCTGTAAAAACAGCTGTGTTTATTCAATTAACGTCCAGTACAACGTCTGACTGGGACGGTCAGACACAACGTTGAGTGGGACTACTCGGCACAACGTCTGACAGGGAACGCTCGACGAAGCGCCTGATAGGGAATGTCCGACATGATCAGCGGTTCCAAATCTGTCAGCAACGTTAGTGTCAGCGTCAGTAACACACTGTATATTTCATGGTATCGTGTGGATCGTGACCACGTACACTGTCTCTACGCAACATTTCAAGAGGAATGACTATTCACTGTTGCATAGCATGTTGAACAGCACATCTTGCCTTGACACCACCATACAAACTAAACAATACGTAGTCCTACGGCAAGCACCTACAATTTCAAAACCTGTACAGCCTCATCCAGCAAACAAATTACGAGTAAAGGACCACTCTCACATCAAATCATCCGTTCGTCACACCCCGCAAGCTCTGTAGTCACAGTCGATGATTCAGATTTGCTAGTTAATTCTGTTGCGTTGTCAGAATTTTTGTAGGTCCCAATATTTCATTGTACAGCTTTTGTTATTCACCTATACCTGGTACACTGCTATTTAAGTGTTATATATATATATATATATATATATATATAATTATTGGCGTCAACAACATTCTGAGTATAAGTAACTTTTGCGTCAAAATACTGTACACACTGAAAACCTGTCAACACAGTTTGTTCCTTAAGTTCAATGTGACTGAACGACCGACAACGACGTGTATGCATTCGGGTGATTCATTTTAATTTTAGACAGGCGTGCAATATGGTCGCTAGCACATTCAGTCCTTACACTCAGATCGGCGGATGAAACCCAGGGAGGAGATGAAAAGGTTTGTTACTGCGACATCAAACCGTACACAAACTTGATCCGATTTGAGGACGGATATTTTTAAAGTTCTAGATGGAAGTGACGAAGTAGAGGTATGCGAAGGGATATCTGATGGGACCGGAAAAAAACAACATAGGTCTGATGAATCGGTAATAAGATAGTACCTGATGATCCCGTTGAGTTTTTAATCAGTAAGCTGGAGACGGAAGGACCGTTAAATGCATTCAATCCAGTTGGCATCTCACATAAGCGCTCGGTGATCAGTTTACACAAGTTAAGACGGAACATGATAACAGTTGACGGTCGAAAATTGCAGATTGTAACAACGTTCGATCAACGTGGAAAGAGGGTTTAGAGGCCCAATAAGCGTTTACTTTTGATTAAAATACGATAACAGAAACGGCCACGGTCGGCCAAAAGGCGAGACAATCGTACGAGGAGCCAAACTGTCTGGACTGACGAACCAAGATTCTTCTGTCAACGACTTCAGGCATCTCATTAATCAAAGCGACGGGAAAAGTAAATCAGTCTTACTGAAAACGAATGTCATCATAACCACAGTGATTGTATCGTACCGCTGGGGCGACAACTTAAGCTTCATCTCATGAAAGACCGTATCAAAGGTAACACGGAACATGCAGTCCTCCTAGACCGATACATCTGTCGGATAGAAACCCAGCATTCACAAAGAAGCCACAAAAGCCGCTGATTACACTATCTCTATCACCGATACCAATAAGCTAACGAAAATGGTTGAAGAATAAGAAGTAAGTTCAGCCCACACAAAAACGGCTCATAATCACTCAAAAAAACTATACACACGTCAAAAATATGCTGCTTTCACCTGATGGGTTACATGAATATTAAGTACCGGCAAGAAATTAAGACATTTAAGTCACCAGAGAGTTAGGCAAGCATATATATAAGGCCGGTTTCAAAACATGGTCCTGAAACTTTGGCGACAAACGAACCACTTCAAACGTTAACTTAGTCACGTTCCTAGCGCCAGAAAACCCGGGGTTAAAAAAGTGATCGCAGATGGTTGGGCTAACAGTGAAAACCAGTCTTCATGTTGGTAAGCATACCCATTAACATCAACAGACCGCAACTGGCCAAACACACCGCAAAAGAATGCAATACAGCCGTTGGCAAACTAAAAACAAAGGCATCCAACTCACGGTTTGTTCAATCGAGATTTGTGCACAGGCAAATAATTGAGGTAGACCATTCGATTGCCCTGTGTAATCACGGCAGCTTCGAGCATGTGGCGTCGCTGTCAACAAAAACAGGCAAGCAGGCAAATCAGAGCAGTAGCCAGATACAGGGTGAGGGAAAGCGGATGAATGTATGATTGGAGACAGTATGTAGTAGGGACGATAAAATGACTATTGATTCCCAAGTGACTGAAACGAAGCGCTAAGAACAGGAGTGAATTTGATGCAGAGACGAACTATCATTACCTCCAAACTTAATTTACACCAGATAAATTGGACGGCATAGATAAGGGCCGGAAAGTTCCAAGTAATTAACTTAAACAGATCTCACAGGTTCATAACCTTGAGAAAGATACTGAACAAAGGTCAACCGAAACGGTGAATCATGCATAAGGCAGATGCAGATCACCATACCGACAGATTGAGTACCAAAAAAACAGAAACACGTAAACAAGATTACTAAACCACGGAGGTTGTCAGATAAGTACCTAAACAAAACAAGCTCAAGTGCACACACAATCGTAAATAAGCTCAGACAAACGGGCCTCAGACTGACCTGACAATCAAGGACGTATTGCGCATTGTTTTCGGCAGTATATAGATGACCTCATAAACAAAACAGCTAGTGATAACGCGGAACACGTGAGACTTTACGTTGTTCCGCTGCGCAGGTCCACAAAACCTTATCGTTTATGCTTCTGTAAGATTACCGTAGAAGGCTTTGTACAGAGAACAACTTTCCCAATGAGCACCGCAAATAAGAGGCAAACAGGCTTATCAAAGGTAAACATGCTCGTGAGGTAGATAACGTAAGTTCCCGATAACACCATTTCGGGTTTTCCTAATGAACTTATCTTGAAAGAGTAAACGAACAAGTAAACCGCAAAGCAACAATTCAAATGAACAGTATACACGAAATTAAAATCAAGCAATCGACAGAGAATAGACAGTAGTTAGGGGGGAACAACATCAACTACAAATCACACAGTAGTCGGCTAGAATCCTTGTCACTTTGGATGTTCTTGCCTGAATGTATTCAGCCTACACGTGATCTAATATGCTGTATAACAATGAGATCCTGTGATGACAGGCTTGAAAATCTGGCCATAATTGTACACGGATACCTCAAAATAGGCAAGCACGAGGTTAAAAGTGAAGTTTGTGCGACAGATTCAGTCGCATAGACAGTACACACTAAATGCTTACTACGACGTGCAACCTTTATCAAGTCCACAGTTCACTGACCAGGTCGCCAATCGATGAACTGGCAAGGCTAAACGAAAGCAACATAAGTTAGGAACGATAGGTCGTGTTTGTTCTCCGGGTTGTGGACCAGGTGACGAAAACCTGGCCAACGACAGGAAACATTAGGAGACAAACTGAGGTCAAAAGACGTGAGATTAGTGATTAATTGACGAAGTCGTCTGTCGATAAAAGGAAGTTGATGAAGTACGGGGATGGAAGCTACGGACTTGCAGGTGCCACCTCACGTTTAACTGCAACTTGATTGTCTGTTAGCAAGAGATGCGTAGATTTGAGCTTAGACAGAAGAGTTTACCGAGATAAGCCCAGCAATTCATCTTACTTTCTTTTAGACTAGGGTTTCCTTTTAACCATGGTTTAATGACAATCAAGTGTCAATATCAGCCACTGTTGCACAACTGCCGATGAGTACAAATATCGGCAGTGAAACAACACAGTGTATAAAATTTTTTGACCCTACGTTGACCACCACATTAGCGAAGGATACAGGCAATGACAGACTGTGAGTCAAGATCAGTAGACGAATATGGATCGACGACAGTATGCTCAAACTCCATGATGAACATGGTATTTATCTAAAAACCCGTCAGATCGGCAAATCTCGATGCCCTGCTCATATCTGTCACTCATCGATTATACTTATTCATTCAGCATCTTAACAGAAAATCGAAGCGAGGCTGATGAACTGAGAAACCTATCTCGAATCCGATGTACGTCTGTGAGATTATGTTACGAATATATTGTGTTAGACGAGAAACTAAAGTCGGAAGCTGATCGAATGGTCTAATCAGATAAACTAAGGCCACGCACGACAAAGCGATAAATATCACGCCACCCGGAAACGGAATACATTGAATGTAACAGAGGCTTGTATAATAATGGGGCTCCCTCGAAATGACAAATGTCGGTAAAGACTGTTTCTTAATATCGTCTCTGGTATTGTATTGTACAATATCAAAGTCGCGTGACACGCGTCACCTTAATGTGTGGTTCCTCTACCCAACCAATTCAGTGTTTACATTCGTCCTCTCGGTAGATGGACATTTCAGTGTTCAACGCACCGTAGTCATGACTACGCATAAGTGGTATTGTCGTAAATGACGTGATAGATTGGTGTGCAAAATCACACACAGAACTGCTAAGCCGAGATTCAAAGAGACTGACACAGCATTAAACGGATGAGTGTGTACGGTCAAGAAAAGGAAGACAGTTGAAAAACTTTTTCCTCCATCAACCAGAAGGCATCGAAACGATATCAGACCGGGGATCAATTGGAGGGGCTGTTTTCAACCTAACGTTTAGCTGAACAGGATCGAGTTCCGTGGCATCAGCCCGGTTGAGGAGAGTTAATAAATATCATTGTGAGCAAACTGTGACTTCGTAACGTCCACTGTATACTAAATGCACATTCGCGAAAAGAAAAACAACACACAATGTTAGTATCTTAAATGAAGAGATGTGCTTGGTATTCCAACTGAGTTCCTCCAAATGGAACATTGATATGTCCTCTGTAAAATTATCTCGAATCGAAAAAGAACACAGTTTTCCAGATTGAGGTTGTGCTTGGGTTGCTGACAAAAAAAATGATCATTTTATATACCGAAACTAAAAAGGTACGGAATCAAGAACATGAAGTACGAACATGTGAGGCAGGTTTTGGTAACGATTGTAGACACGCAAACGATCGACGTGACCGAATTAAAATGAAACTCGAACAAAGCTTTTGTGACCGGACAGGATGTAAAAAAAATGGTGGCTGTAATCCAATCCTATTAAACATACACTCTCAATAGGAGGAAGGCGGATTAAATTATAAAAATCAATCTAGCTTATAAATCCTCATTCGACAGGGAACGTGAATGGAGCAAACAGCAAAATAGTTCAGGCCTGACCAACAGAAGCATCAGTGGTACGTGTTTATTAAAATTTACAGATTATCCGAATCTGAGAAGAATGAAAGTTTGGAAGTAAGGCTTTTTTCGAAACAGACAGAAAAGGAGAGGACAATCTAGGAGCTACAAAGTACACGGATATTGTCAACAAAGTGACTGAAGTAGATTAATGAAAACAATTGTCAGGTGTGTATAAAAATATCGTGAAACACTGGGTTCCATTTAACTACATTAGTGCAGAAGGAAAATATGTTGCCAAATGTTAACATTTCGTTTACGTTCACCAGTCACACATGTAAAACATGCAGGCTATATATCACACAAAAATGGAGATAGACAGGATATTAACACGTATATATTCACAATGTTATGTCATCAACACCACGACAACCTGATGAGTTGCTTCAACCACTTTTGTGCACATAGCACCGGCTGGTGAGCTCTGATCGACGTAGCTTCATCAAAGGACAGTAGCTTCGGGTTCTGAGCGCGTAACAATATTTCGAATGAGTTAAGTGGGCCAACTTGGTGACCTGTTGTCATGAGGTAACTAGCAATCGCTCGTGCAAGATTTCGAGTAGCGTATTCAGCGTTTTTGGGATTGTAGTCATTGATTATTCTAACTAATTCGGGACGTGTTCTGCTACCACCTGAGATAGTTATCTGCCTGTTCTGCCTATATAAACGTTACTGCAATTGCAAGTGAAGAGGCAGACAAAGTGAGAGACAGAAGAGTTGGACAAACTGTTTCCGATTATGTAAAACCAGTTCTTTGGTGATTTGAACCAAGCGTAATTGTACAGCCACAGACCAACGGGATAGGGCAGAATACAATTTGTACCTGACACTGTTTGCTAGATGATTCCCTTTAAATTGCAAAAATAGAAACATATCTTTCTTGTGAAATTTTGAACTGGCTTATTACATTTGTGCATCCTGTTCTGAGTTCCAACGAATTTTTTAGGATATTCTTCTGCCAGTGAGGTTTTTCTTAACAGCCCTTGCAGATTATCAGGGGTACAAAAACGCCTAACCGTATGAAATAGGCTCTTGACTACATTACGCTTGTATGCTGTAGGCGCAAAACTGGAGAACTGAAAATATTGCCCACCACATATTGCTCTACGACATACCGATTGATGTGATGTCCAGCCAACGATATATACACAAAAGTGGTTGGAGCAACTCATCAGATTGTCCCGATGTTGAGGACATAACACTAAGTGTGAATGTATACGTGTTAATACCCTATCTATCTCTATTTGTCTGTAGTATATAGCCTGCATGTTTTGCGTGTGCAACTGATGAGTGTAAACGATACGTTAACATATGGTAACATGTCTTCCTTCTGAACTAATGAAATATTTCTAGATTAGAACATCCGGGCAGTATTAACTTGTCTTGACGGAAAGATTCCTTATATTTGAACGTCAGTTTAGGATTTAACAAATGGTTTCCTTGGTACTGATACATACGTACAAAGTCATTCAAGCTAATCGGGTCGCACTGGGACAAAGGAACAAGTATGTAAAACGAAAACGTTGGGCTGAAGTGACAATGTTTGGCAAGAACCTGCAATAATCCCTTAATCAACCCTCGTCGGCAAACGCCGGAAGAGCATGTCAACGGTGACACACCGAGAGATTTCACTCAAAGAGAGCATACAACCTCAACTTAGCAGGCACAGCCATTTCGCAGTTAGTGTTCGTCAACCCGACTCATTTAGAAGGTCTATTGATATAGGCCGTCGGAAAATATTTGACTCCAGGATTGTTCGCTTCGTCTGAACAACGCCGCATAGGTATACAATATACCGAGAAAGACGCACCCGAATGCTGTGTGCCAGCCACACAGGTTCAAGCGGACAACGCTATACATGGACCAAACACTGTCAGCATATAAGATACTAGAGTGTAACACAAACAGCAGGTTGTTCGTGAAGTAACCACACTTATTGACGCGGGGAAGTGGAAGCTGTAAAGAAGTGCTATTGCTGATGACGCCTTATTTTCACTTACAGCTCAGCTGATTGTTTGCAAGATGTATGCACCTTGGTGTTGTATGTCTGAATATAGATTTAGTTAGTAGTTAGGTCCCCTCCCATTCCGTTTTTCCTTGCCGGCTAGGACTTGCCTTTTCCTTCATGGTTGTGTGGCAGATAATCATCAGTGAGAACTACTGGTTTATTACTGTCTATGCTGATGACGGTGGTTGACATAAGTGGGGAGTCCAGAACTGGTAAACTGAAACCCACTGTTTAAGAAAAAGGGTTCCGGGATTTTGTATCAAGAAAATGATGTATGACTATTGTAATTCACAAAAAGCAATTATTGTCAGCGATTGTGACCGGATTTGTTTGTTTCTATGATTCAAGATGGTCAGTTTGGCAGATTCCTCAATGACGCAATCTTTTGTTTTTACAATGTCGTGTGCACGGTACACCTTACAGTTAGATACGTAACCCCTAATTTGATAGATCATGTCGAACCAAGGGGAATACTTATCGAGCTCTAGGGACGTCACTATTCACCAGCGAATGCGTCGAGTAAACATGCCTCAACAATTCTATTCTATAAGCTCTGAAAACCTGAAAGCTTACCGTATGATCAGAGCTAAATAGAATGCCATTTGCAACAGTGAACTGGTTAAGATAAAACCCAATTTTATCATTACTCTGATCACTCTTCCGTGTTCCCTCGTGAAAAGGTATCAGCAGTCGGACCAGTTGGGTCTGCACATTTGGGTTCTGACAGCTTTGATTATCACACTGTGTTGCAGCCAACCATGGTGATTTTCAAATTTTGAGTGACTACCTCCGGTATCCTGTACAACGGCATGTGACACCGTGCAAGCAGTAAACGTTCAACTCTTTAGATGATGTGCCAATCTGCAGCCGCACTTCTGAAGTCAGATCAGCATTTTTCTAGAAATGTTTCAACGTAACGCTTAGAGGACTGATCACCACCAAAATCAGTGGTCTGTGATCCATCAACATCCCTCTTTTCTTCTGAAAGCCTATTAATCGAACCGTTTGGTGGATGTATCACGGAAGGAACTTCTTTAGATTTCCGACATACTACTGTGTTTCTAAACTATGCGCTACACAAATGTTTCACCTAGGTTTCTCAAGTGTTTGAATTAGTCGTTTCTAGGCAATTTCGTCAGAAACATTCAGTCCGAAAAGTAGGCGAAGTCAACAGGGTGCCAAACATCGCAAGATAACCGTCTTTATCCTCTTTGATCGCTAAAAGGCACACGAACAGTTCACTGCTCAATTCGATGCTGGCAGAATGTTGTTTAGAGTAGGAAGCCGATGCCGGTCTTGTAGCAAAACAGCATGTATTGATCTGAAACCAATACAAAATTACACTGTTCCTGCTTTTTCAATGGAACTGTTAGTAGACTGATTCCATCTGTTGACTCATCAGCTTTAGAAGGCAAACGAAGGTTTAGTAAGCGATCTAATTCAGATTGTAGGATATTTCGTCAAACACAAAGGCTCTCCACACTGCTGAGGTATACGGTAAAACACTTCTTACTATGGACAATTTCCCACTTCTCGCAACCGTGTAGCCCTATATCAGAATCATTTAATCCATCCAGTAATGAAAACAATTATCAGGGATAATAGTGACAGATGTCATTAACTGAATTGCACTAACTTCAAAAAAAGGATGGAATCAGTGTCAGTCAGGAAGTTAGAAAAAGCGTTATAGGTCTTGTTGATGCGAGGAGTCATAACACCTAACTGCTCTTCTTTGATAGCCACCTTCGTCTCCCTCCTGCTCACGGCTTCAGTTTATAATCAGCAACGCGGTTGGCCGAAATTATTTGCACTGACACACCCGAATGGATCTGAAATCTCCGACTAGTTATAGTGACGCTAAATTATGCGTACGGTCACATTGACTGCACATGGTTTTGAAGGATGATCAGGCAAAATTGCCATTCTGAAAATTCCGGGATAGTGCACAATTGAGTCAATCGACAAAGGTGTGCAAAGCGGTTTATTGTATGGTATTCATTGCAAGATATTACATAGGCTATACAGTTCTCCCTTAATCATTCAGGTCCAACACCACAACTATGACAGGCCTAGCCATGATTAGATTAAGCACATTTGCTGACGGTAGGTTTATCATTCATTTCACAGCCTCGGTGGAGGCTTCAATATTACAAGTACCGACACATTAGTTCAGAGTTAACTGGGGAGATTTTATTGATCGCTTTGCTATATTGTTATTCCTTAAACCGAGGACACTTCGATTCCAAATAAGGTTTAGTCGAATGCGGAAATGAAAATTGCAAGACAAAGCAGGGTCCCTCAGAAAGTTTTATCGATTGTAACAGGAGGACCTCACTGAAAGTACTGAAATATTTCAAGCATTCCATGCATATGTTCTAGAGGAGAAAGTTAGAAGCCGCTTATCGATACTTTTCGGCACGTTGAATCTGAAACGGCACTGAATTGAGCGTCCTCCATGCACAGTCGCTTTGCTATAGTGTCATTCATTAAACCGAGGACACTTCGATTTCTGATAAGGTTTAGTCGAACATGAGAGTGGGTATCCTTATAAGTTCGCCTTTATCTCCAACACAATTCCAGATGCCTGTTCGTTGTATACATATCCTGAAGCTCTGATTACGTAACGGCAAACGGTCTAAGGCTAGTGGCTTGCATTTTACTGGATGGCTTATTTGTTTCGCCTGACACCAAAGAAAAACCAAGAAGTTTACTCCGACATTACCAATTCCAATTATTAGCAAAACATACGGGCTTCCATAGCCCGAACTAGATATAAATTGTTTTTTTTAAAAAAAAAAAACAGTTGGAATGGGAAAAGTGGCCGATGGGTGCGATTCATAGTGATGTATCAGGGTCAAATTTACATGAATCGTTTTTTTAAATAGTAAACAGCCAAAACCGAGAGGTCCCCGAGTTCCAGGATGAAGGAACATCTGCATAAAAATGTGTGGAAGTCCGCGGTGTCAGACAATGTCAATGCCGCCGAAACATGCAACCAACCACTGTTCACATTCGCTAGATATGTCCTGAACACTGGTCACACTTTCCACCCAGTGTGTGCATTCAGAATCCTAATACACCATTCTTGCGGCTTCGGGAAACGGTCGTAATCAAACGATTCAAGTCGGCCCCGTGTTCACAAACAAATGTTCACAGACTTCACCCTGCCTTACACTTGAAGACCTTTCCTAACCCATTTACAGACTATCCTCTTGTACCTTATTTTGGTTGTTCGATGCAAAACTCGATTCATGTTAATATAGATGTGGTAGTGATGAACCGATGCGAAGTTCGTGCATCTGTCACTATTCACGTCCCAATTGTTTTGTTCAAACTTTTGATGGAAACTAACTACTTCACATTTTTTAATGGAAACCAGCATTCCTGGTTCCCAGGTTGACTAATGGCTGGTACCGTTTGCCTGTCTCTTATCAACTCGTTTTGCTTCGATGACAAGACTCAGCAGCGTTTATTTCAAACGCTACACCATTGACTGGTTGTTTAGACTCACGTCACTATGGTACCTTAACGCAAGACCGGTAATAGCAGGTCGACGAACTGATCCTGCACTGCGTTGAGTGGACATCATTCGCAACTGTGTATAGTTTCCACCGTTTAATCCCAAAATCGTCGATGAACAGAAGGGCAAGTGAGCATAACTGCGGGGCATCCAAGGAAATAAAGCTACAGCCATTTATTCACAATGATGCTGATCATTGTCATCAATTTTCTGTTGCAAATCTCGATAAAGTGGGTCACATCTGGTGCGCGGACAATCTTCTATTTCAATGAGAACTGGCAATAGTGGTGGCATTGGGAAGCTGAATATCTTTAGCGACTTCGCGCTGGTCTGAGAACCACGGTCCACGTAACATTATTGTAATGGGATAGGGAAACCCTAAACTCAATTAGAAAAGGGCTCGAATCTTATCTGCATGGCCGTAGTCAATGGCGTGCCCGCACCAGTAATATTTCAAGTTCTTCGGCTCATCTTGGTTTTATCAATTTTCATTCTTCCCGGGGAATCTCGTCTTTTCTAGGTTACTCCACGTCAGTGATGCGGCAAGTGGTTGCTCGGGCCACATTACCCTCTGGTTAGGCTCATCACCGTCAGAAATGAATGGTGAGTAATCCATCCGCATAGCTGTTTCTCAAGATTGTACAGCTGTGGGTGACGACGAGACATCACAACAAAATTATTGTAAACTCTGAGTACTATGAGTGGCAACAAGTAGACCGATATCTGACACACACAGAACTGTCAACCATTCATTTACAAATTCAAGGAGGTCTGAGGAGTGAACCGTATCAAAGAGCAGGCGAACTAGAATTCAGGTGTTAGGTCAAAACTAGAGAGGATGGCACCAGTCAGTCCTGACGCCCATACTGTTCCTGTTGCCTGAGTTTAGTAGACAAATCATCGCCAGTGACCATAGTTTGATGTTTTATATTCGAAGTGTATTGACTTTTTTCTTCTTAATGACGGTATCTGGTTGAGTCTATTTTTCATCTATATATAACGTTCTTTCTTTGCTATCTTCCCCAGATCAGGATTGAGTCAGTTGACCGATTCTAATGTCTTATTTCAATTGTCCAAGAACGTACTCTGTCCAAAAACGACTTCAGCTGCCACACGCCATGATTTTGTGGGTCGAATGATATACATGTGCGGCGGATACTATCACAAGTATTTGAGGTTTATCGAGACTGGATTGTATTTCTTATGTATTTAACACGTAAATGACCACACGAATGTCTAACAGCAGTTGGATGATTGAAAGCGGAACAGACAGCTATCCAAGCAGCTTCGTGGAAGGTTAATCAATCCAACCGGTTTCCTATTGGTAGATCGACTTTGAATTACGTTGTCTCACCTTACACAATGAACTCAAACCGAATTACAAATGCTCTCGTGATGAGTTTGCCACATACACGAAAAATACAATCAGTTCGAAATTCCAAGTACATTTCAAGGAATTAATGTACTAACAATTTTTGCATCAATGTGAATGAATAACCGCCAAAAATCTGTTAAAACCTATCAAAAAGGTACATCAAACGTTTTGTCGCCTTCAGTTAATCAATCATTATTTGAGTATCCAAAGTATGGCGACCTACAAAACTCAATAATTGCAGTCACCTAACTCACGTTTCGGAAACGAAAACTAGGAGCTTATAAAATGTGCCCAGAGGGAGGTACGCGACAAAAAGTTCAACGCTAAGTGCTCGAAAAATCATGCAAGCGAAGTCTTAGAAATTCGCCTCAATTTTTCATCCCCAGGTGTATTGTCAGGACAGCTGATAGGTAATTTGGTGCGCGCACGCACATACGCACATAGATGACCAGAACGATAGCCTAGCTGCATTGACACCTACATTTTTGCCGAATACCAAGGCAAAATTAGGACTGACCTCATCCGGCAACAACCCCAAAGACAAAAAACAGTGAACGGTGTCCACGTGTGTGTCAAAATAACCCCCCAAATCATGCATTTCTGCGCCGTTTTGAAATGGTATTCATGGAAGCACTCGGTTTACGATACATCAAAGTCACACTTCAAAAGCTTATTTGATGTTTATTTATGCGCCGTGAGGAAAATGCTTCATTTTTTCATGGCGGACATAGCTCAAGGGCCAACATACATCGTCATTATTCGTTTAGTCTTCGTCTGTAGTAATCAAGAAAGCCTAACAGATTTCAATCGAAAACCAGCACAGTGTAGGTAAAACTTATATCAATTAGATCGCCAGCACAAGGAACACCACAAGCGATGGTCTGACTAGGTCAACCAGAGGCATATCTCTTGTAAAATCCTATTGGCTCGATGGGTTCAGTCTAAACTGGCAATAATCAGAATTTGAAACAACGCAAAAACATTTAGATGAAAAAACTTATGTTCAAAAGATAAAAATTGTAAAATCACAAGAACAACTGGAAGATGAATCTTCCGTTTAACAGGGCTGATAAAATTTCACCAAACCAAAAAGGAATAACATAGTGATACATTGTTACAATGATATCGTTCAAGGATGGAAGCTACGTGAAACATGGATCACAGAGATACCTAGTCAAATCGATGATGTTAGGGTGTGCTCAGTGGATTTTGTAAGAGTACGACGATAATCCCGCGAAGTTGCACATCTGACACATATACAGTATAGGCAAAATACTTGACTAAAATTGTCCGGATGCATTGGAAAACCGAATTCATCCAGACAATAGTCACTAGCGGTGCAAGGTCATTTTTCAGCTACAACCTATCGTACAAACATGCGAGTTTCCTGTCGTTCAAGCCAATCCGAGTGGACGCTATTTCTAACTGAAGGAAATGCTGCGCGAAGATGCACACTGGCATTTGTAACCAAAAACATGCTGATCGCAATAAATGCCTGCAAGAAAAACAGGGAACAGCACTTGTTGTTTGTTTACGGAGAAGAAGGACAGTAAATATTCTGCGTAACCAGTTGGCGTTTTAAATTCGCACTCTCAAATGTTTCTCCCACTAAGTGGATCTACCCCCTCATCCAATCATGAAATGATGCACTTAGCCCCCTTTCGGCAATAGACAAATGTCAGGAGAACAGTAGTTGAGAAGGCACGTAACGCAAAATGGGTGGAGGTTAGAATGTTCTCCAAGTCGGAGGTATAACTTATAAACGTTTTGTAGAAATGAAAAGTGAAACTTTGCGGGCATACTCAAAATAAAAGGTCAATAAACCATAACCACTTGGATTCATCGGCGCGTAATGGACTGCTCGTAGCATTTGCAAGTAGGAGTTTGGATACAATCATGTGCATTTAGAATCCTGTTAGGTCATTCGAATTCAAGATTCCTGCGGTTTACTGAAGCGGCCACGATCAATCGACTCAAATCAGTCATGTTTGTTCAGAAACAACTGTTCGTGAACCTGACCCCTCTTTGGATCAATAGACATATCTTAACGTACCGATTGATTCCTCACTAACCTGTTTGCTATAAAAAACCGACTCAGGTTATTGCAAATTTGGTACTAATGAGTCAGTACAAAATGTGTGTGTCTACCGCTTTTCGTGGTTTGGTCGTTTTGATCAAAACATCTGTGAAGAACAAATTGTTTTCAATTTTGAATACAACCTGCTTTAGTTCGTTTAGATATAGAGAAGCTACACAGAACAAAGCTTTCTATTAGCTTTCTTCGCGGACTAAACTAGTTAAGCAATCGCCTATTCAAACATATCCTTCCACAAAATATCGCGTAATTATCCTACTTCCTTTACGAGGTGAACTAATAGTCGGCGTGGTCTGTAATTCACTGTTGTTAAGGAGATGTCAGATTAGGGCCATCTACACAATCCATAAGGATGACTAACAGTTGTAAACAGCTCTATGAACTTACTGGACATTGATTGCATCATGAGAAAAGTCACATCTCAGTGTGTTTTGACTTTTTAAATAAATGACTAGTATGAAAGTAAACGAACAACGGCGAAATGTTTCATTTATAAGGACGGTGTGCTGAACAGAGCACTCGTACTTCAATTGTCCACACCTTCTAGAGGTAAAACATTCTACGGGTCTATTCCCTTGGTGCCTCGTTTAATTCGGCGCAGTGACGTCCAATATGAGCTGCTGTTGCGGGCGGGTTCCTAATGTGGCACGTGGGTGATATACATTTGTTTGATGACCTTGTCACACTCGTTAGTTTCACCGGGCGTTGACAGTTTGGTCGCAATGGATCAATAAGTATTCGGTTTACGGCTAATTAATTATCAGACCAGTCGCACTCACTGTTGATACGTCGCTTTCGTTTTTGTCTCACACTAGATGGCATAAATCAGTGTGCGTTTGTGTTTCGTGTATGGATTTCACATGACTGATCGGATTATAACAACTGTTCGGTGGTCCCCTAGAGTTCCTTCAGATTTGCACCATCTGGCTGATTCTCCATGATCGTCACGGGTGGCATTTGCCCTGTGCGACATGTGACCGCTGAGCAAAATCCGTCAGGTTGGTTGTCAATGCCGAGTAAACTTGACTGCTCAGCGGCGGAGGCACAAAACAACGGGCCGATCCGTCAATAGAGGCTTCAATGACAATGAACGAAGTTGGGGGAAGCGCCTTATCCATAAAATTTTGGAATGTAACGACAAACACCAAGGGATCTATTACCATCCTAAGTTAGGCGTTTCCAACTACCGCATCTTGTCCTGGTGAATGACCGAACAATCGAACCACACGACCTCTCTATATCAATATTGTACTGAAGAACTACAAAGTATACAAGCCAAGCGATCAACGATATAAAATGGGAGTTGCAAATTAATTGGAGAGTGCGAGTTGAGTCAGCAACTTTACATCATAAAGCGTCGACCGTCACGCACCATACTCTGAGTTTTCCGGTTATTTGCTATTTACGTCTACTCGTTTTTAGTTGACGTCTACATTATTCGCTTATTGACCATAGGAATTGGTACTCATCACGCTCGGAAGTAAGATTTGACAATTTGTGTAATGTCACACTGTTTTGGATTCCACGATTCGCCCAGCTCTGGCTGGTTTAAGTTTAATGTTGTTGATAATGCACAGTATGCCTTCTTTTGCTAAGTCTTTCTCATAACAGTCGAACCACAGGTGTAGGGAGACAACTGATACTCGGTAAACAATATGGGCAGAGATGACAAAAAGTGAATGGGAAGGACCATGTTTAGATACAACTGAGAAGCAATTGGACAATGCAGATAAAAGACGAGAAGGCAAGTAGAGCACATGCCAAATAAGTATGCACTGTAAGGCAGCTACACATACTGAATAGAGGAAGCAATTAACAGAACGGGGACAAGAACCGTCGACCGTAGTCGGTGTCATATCAGCAGTAGGCTGTCGAAACCAAGGATTATGGAAAATGTCTGCAAATACACATCATGCAATGATCTGCAAAATACGGTTTAAGCGCACCTGTGAATAAGCAAACAGAACGCAGTACAAAACGTTTCTCACCTTGATATCATAGATCAAATCGGACAACAGATAGCTGTCCAGATTAGCTGGCGCTGGAATCACCCAACGATCCCAAAGCGTGAATTCTGCTCCACTGGGTAACTTCGTGCGGACGCACGGGGCAGGTTCACTGAGTAAGATAACAGGCAATGCTAGATTGAGAAATGCATTCCGTGCATGCTCGATTTCGGTCACGTTGATAATTGCGTCCTTCTGGCCTTTATCATCTCGTTCGGAATTCACGCAGTGTGCGACGTGTTTGAGTAGCTCAACGCATACAAGGCCAGCGACGGCTGCTGTAGTGGTCGCAATAGCGGGTACAATGCGACCAGCAATTCGACGGACTTCGTGTCGTGGAGTCTGCTTGAGACCGTACATGACAGCACGGAGGTTCTGGTCGAACAGACATAGGCATGAGGTAAACAGAGGTAACGCGGACTCGAAATGTCAACCGTAAACAACAATTCGTAGTGCGAACACAAGTCACACAAATAGCTTAATATTAATTAGAACTTTTGATGGCATGTATTTTGTGTTTAGAATCTTCAGAAAAGTGATTATTTAAGATAGGTAAATAACCAGTCCATAGACATTGTTAAAGTTTATGAGCAAGCGCCTTGAATGCTTGTCACTTTGGGTATCGTTTACCAGAGTTAGCCAATTTCTGCCGTTCCTTTAAACATTGTGATGGCCCAACCTCCAGATGGTGTACTTCAGAAATTCAACGATCTCAAAGTAAAACTCCTGCTTAGCACTAAGGTGGTCAACATGGTGTGTACAGACGATACTGTCTTGACTTTCAACTAAAGTAAGAACTTGCAGACCATGTTCAAAAAGTCAAATGGCGGAGCTAATCTGAATAAATTGCACCAAACTCGAAAAAAGCGTAGTGACTAGAGGAATCCCGTCTTCATATTCTTTATTGTAAGCAGTTCGCTTGAGAAAGTGGATCGCAGTGATTACTTCGATAGTACTGCATAATATTGCTGGTAACACACTGGCTTGAACAATGAAAGCAGGTGATACATTCATAAATACACGTCCTCTGTAATGTTAAAATACTTCCGCTTGATGTCAAAGGGCAAGATTATGTGCCACGCATTTTGCTACGCAACTCGGAAATACAGCATATGCGTGATGAAAATGAAATCAAGTTCCCAGGGTTTGACTATCATTATCTCCACCAGTTAGGTACAACAAGTGGGACAATCATGCGAACAATGCTGCTGATCGTCAGCGTGTATTTTGAAAGCTTCAAATATGCAATTAACCGGCAAAATAACTGAGCGGCATAGGTTGTAGCAGTTGCGTCATGCTCCGGATACAAACAAGGCGTTTGCCGCAACAGGCAGTATTCAGTGAGATCACAGATGGTTGAAGTTGTAACCGATGAGACATAGAATGGGTGGTTGGTCGAGTTCAGTGTGTAAATGTTGTTGCTTAATTAAGTTTGTGAAAAAAAGTGTAATTAGTGAGGCGAGGTGGTAGAATCTGCGAGATGATGTGGATAACATCTTGCCTTCGTTTAGAGCTCGGCTGCAAGTTGTACGCTTCTTCAGGTTGAATGTTTAGGTTTTGAAAGTCATTCTTGTAAGCAAGTTACGTCATAAACATTTCTTCATATTCTTCGTTAGGAATTATTATTCTTCCCGTAGCTGTATGGGAGTAAAGCACTAAGGTGAACCGCTGGTGTAATGCTGTTTAAGACGAGTACGATTATATTGCTGCTGATGACGCTGGTTATTAAGAAACCCCCAAATGTATGACACAGTTATAGTAGGTTATATCTGGAGCGTGATCGTGACACTTCAGATGGCACTGATACTTTGTAACCACATGAACGGTTTGCAAGATGAGAAGCTGTGGTCTGTCAGACTGCTGTGTACCAATAGTCTGCATCATACGGCAGGGAACCCGGAACTAAAGACGGATGCATACGACAATGCTGCAGAGGAACAGCATCATAGTTTGTAAAAGACGGGAACAGCACGAGTTCTAGCACTTTGCGTTCTAGCTCAAAACATCATCCTCATCCCACTTTTCAAAACCGCCACCTAGCTCACACTTAACGGTCACAAAGCCGTTACACAAGGATGCTATCATAGTCAAGGCTCATGCATCAGGAACGGAGCAATATCTTTCATAATGGAACAACCGTCACAAGGTGATAACAAGCAACTGCAGGTTCTCCTCACAAATGTGTCAGGTTTTTCATGGAATCTAAAACAGTCAGTAGGCAAGAATCATTGACTACGTAGGAGGGCGGTCTTAGTCGAAGAATCGCAATGCAAGATGGATACATGATATCACGCAAAGTGATGATCACATGTGAATGGGAAATTGAATCCACGTGGTATGGAGGGCCGATTGAATGAAAGTCTGTCTCGTACTTCACAACCTTGTCCGTCCAGGAAAATTGGTTTCGATAGTCGTCCACTATACTAGCAACGCCGTCACAAACCGCGGTAACGTCGGGTTTGGTGAACGAGCTCGCCGCTGATACTCGCAGCTTCCAGAGGACTGTGTAGCCCAGATTGCGTAGCCTTTTATCCAGATCCTTGGCCACGCGGTTGCGCTGAGCATAACGCACAACGTGGGTGATGAAGCAAGATTGGAGAATATGAGCTGGGCATTTTGGTTGACCGCAGCTGCCACGACAGGGAACTCAGTGATCACTTCGATCACCTTGAGAAGTCCGGATCTTAGTCCGAAGAAGACCTCATTGGAGCCGCATGGCACAAATAAAGATCATGGGGAAAATACAGTCTGGATTCAACAATCAACGATTAGGGAGCGAGACAGTTCCTGAAAACCACGGCCGTCAAGCTTATGATAAGGCCTATTGATCCACGCTGCAAGGGCCTCATCCTTGTTTATCACTACCACAACATGAACACGTACCAAGATATTGATGTCCCTCACGATAAGGCTGTGACATCGTTCCTAAGAACTGTAAATTGACTCGAGAACGGTTTCTCCATTCGTGATTTGCGTGAGATGGGAACAGCGGTGGGCAAACTCGGTATGCCCAGATCGCCCAACCGAATTGGGTGTGTGGATGTAGCTGACTGGTGCGTCTTCGGGAAGGCGGGGCCACTGCCGAGCAAAACTGGCGAAGTGTACAATCCATAGCTTTGAGCGTGTTTCGGTGTACTCGGCTCGAAATAAGCAAGTGATTCATCTTGGGGTTCAGCTGCTATTTGAGAAAGTAAAGGCATTGATGTGTCTTTAGGGATGCTTTCGTTTTTTATCCAACATCGCACGAAGCTGCAGTTGGTGACTGATGAACACTACCTTTACAGGTGAATGGGATACCGAGATAGGTTACCGTGTCAGAGGCGCCCAGTGAGTGGATAATGTCCGGGCCAAAATTAATAAACCCTTCGGCTGTTGCGTTGTGCTTATGGTCAACACAGACGACCGCGAGTTTAATATTCTGAATGTTGTTTTTCAGTCCGGACTGTTCCAGAGTACCAACGGAGGCTGTGAACTTCTAGGAGAGACGCGTCGGATTCTCGTCCAGGAGGATCAGATCGTCGGCGTAAGCAAAACCCCTGACTAGCGTATCACAGAATTGGTAGCCAGGCTCCGGTCCAAATCTCAACCACTGCCAGGATGAATAGCAGCGGCGATAGGGGATCACCTTGGCGCCTTATACTGCAAACAAATAACCGAACAATAGAGGAAAGTGACGCGCCACGAGCAAAACAGCTTCCTTACGGCTTTCACTATTCTGCGTCACCAAGTTACTACACAGACAACACGGCCAAACAACAACATTCATGTCATGGAGTCAGGTTAGCCACCCAAACACCGGAGACGAATCCGACTTACAGTAGTCAACCTTTTAGTGAACGACTTCATTCCTCTACATCACGTCATCACCTGTCCCCTTCGTACCTCACGCCATTCGGCCTCACTGTCGGCAGCGTTCGGTGTGACAGAAGATTAGCTGGCATCCTTTGTATATGATCTAATCATCGGAATCTGTGCAAACATAAGGACTGAACAACATAACTCGCATCGCAACAACAACTTCGCTTCACTACCAACTATCGGCTTCCATACCTATCGGTCCCACCAGATAGGAGCGATCAAACGCAAACGTCGACGGTGGAATACTTGAAAATTGTTCGCAGCCAACAAGTAATACAGCCATCACGTCACTTCATACACACGACCCTCAAATCTCAGAGAGATACCTTTCTGTCGTCACAGGTGCCTCAGATTAGCGAACACTGCCTTAGCCTTAGAGATACGCGCTTCTATTTCATTCCCTACACCTCCGCCGCCGCCGCCGCTGCCGTCGCAGCTTCCCAGGTAAACAAACCGGCCAATAATCTTCATAACTTCATTATCCAACATTAAACCTAGGTAGTGACAGCAAACTTGCGGAAGCACTTTGCATGTTGAAGCTGCAAAGCGCATTCCAGAGTACTTATCAGAGTGCGAAATAGCGTCTAGTATTGCTCGTGCTGCTTGGAATCTGTTAAACAGCAACAATATGTCGTCAGCATAATTAAAACCAGTCAGCCATCCACCAGGTAGAAGGTCTACGCCGGCATCTTGTGAGTGCCACAGACATTGCTTCATTATTTCGTCTACGACAAAACTGAACAAAAATGATGAAAAACGTATGCTGATCCTGGTGCTGAAACTGTCAGACAGTTCACCGTAAACCCCAACCTGAGCAGAAGTACAGAAATAAAGTGCCGGCAGTATGTTCACATACTTGTTCGGTACAACCTTGTGTTCAACTAATTCTATAAGTGTAGACTGATCCAATGGAACAAACGCATTTTTACGGTCGAAAAATAAAACAACTGTTGGCTGGCAGTATATGTGAGGCTGCTCAAGAATTCGAAGAAGGATAGAAGTATGATCTATACATCCTCGCTAAGGACAAAACACTGCTTGCTCATTCCTGTTTGCCTTTCAAGCTGCAATGAGCCGATGAAGTATCATGGACGCCAGAACCATAGTGATAAATGGAACCACGCTGACTCCTCTCTGTAGTTTTCGCAAGAGACCTTGACACCATTCTTGAGTATGGGAACTATTATTGAGTGATTCCAACATGGTCTCCGTCGTCCATACAAGTTGAAATAACTGAATAAAAACCTCTAATAACGCCTCCCCCACCTCTGGAAAATACCGACGAGGTTAGCTGGACCAGCAGTCCTATTACGTTTGGGAGTCGAAATACAGTTGTGGACCTCAGTTTTAATGGGTGGTCTCAAATCTACCGACCAGGGTGCTAAGTCACAAGTTTGTGACTGGGCTAGGTTTCAGCTTCCTATGGATACCACTCTTAAACGTGTTGCTTGAACTGCCGGAAGGAATGTGCCGTCCGGCATCTAACTACTCTAAAGATTTCTCTGAGGTCCAATGATTGTTTAACCCGCGAACATCTGTGACGTACACTCAGGTACCTGCTTCATGAATGGCCTGAGATTTGGATCGACCAGCTATTAACATCCTCGGGAAAAGAACTGTTAAGATTGTGTCCTAGATTATTTTGGTGTAATAATGACGGCATGGTCTGCTACTAAACAGTCAGCCGTTGTTGTCAGTAGGGTTGTTGCCTAGCGAAAGTGATAGTGAAACAACAACGTATCCAGACATGGTCTGAGGCCAATTAAATGCTCTACTGAGAACAGCACTTTTGAATAAAGCTCCGCCACCTATAACTTACACAAATGTGGTCTATCTGAGAGCAAGCCTGACTCTGAGAAGGGGAGCGTCAAACATAACAGTGATGAGCGTAATGTTTGAAGCTAGGGCTGATTCAAAATGGCCTACGTTCGGCGCACAGTTGCAACAGCCGCCCGCTATTATCCGAACGACTTGATACTAACTCACATCTGTCACCCAAACGACACGGTTTCATCAAGACAGACGACATGAACGTTCGTAACTCCGGTCAACATGACTATATCAGAACCACTGGTCGAACGAAGGATAGCGGCCAAATCCGAATGACGCCTCCTTGAGACCGACATCACTGCAATCAGGGGGACAATAAGAAGACACAACATTTCTGAAGACTTAGCGTCTAGAACCAGCCTTAATAGAACCTGCCAGACGGATGGCACAGTCTATTGATAACAAGAGCTCAACCTACCAAATCGGCTGCGGTTATCATGCTGAGGACTGTATTTATCCCAGCATGACCGATAGCGGCGGCCGTGGAGTCACCCCAAGTGTATAACCAGTTAGTTCCATATGCTGACTACTGTCCTGGATTCTAGTCTCCTAAATGCAGCAGACATCGGAACTCAACGGGTCTACCGTCCTGCTGACCTATGTGCTTCAGAGTTCGAAAATTGGAAGCATACCTGTTAATTCGCATTTGAGTCCTAAGTAAGAGATGAAAGAGGTGTGAGGCTAGTTGACAAGAGATCTGACTTGCCGAGACAGTGTTACTATGATAAGCTATATTCGAAGCCTGTACCGCAAGGCAACGAGTGGCGGTGTACCAGAACTAGCACTTTTCCGGGAGGAGTTGCCAACCGTTCTCCTACCCCCAACATTGAGGACTGGCTTGTCAGACCTCTACTCACTGAACTACCCGATATGAGTGACATCGGCGGTGTGATCATCACATCGTTCAGTTTAGCTCGATAATTCATCGAAATGCACACGCCGTCACACCACGTTAAATTCCAATTCAGGTGTGGGCGTAAGAAGATAACAGTTTTGGAAAGAAGCGTCAGCAAAAACAGTCAGACAGTCGATCATTAGATCGGTTAGAAAAACCCAAATCGAAATGGTGACCAAGATGATCTCTAATAAACAATACAACAGTCGAAAAAGAAGAAAAGTAACTCGTGAAACTTACGGCTGCGGCCGCGATGAAATCCACGTGAGGTAACCGGTCATTATCTTTTTCGAACGCAATCGCATGACAGGAGTACACACCTGAAAGAACCAACAAAGATAACAAAAATTGTGAAAGTACATTAACAGAAACAATAGAAGGCTTATGGTTTGACACGTAATGTAAAGCAGACTGATACTTGATAAGCTAACCAAAACTTCCATTAGGGCACGGCGTTCTCTGTTCTACAAGAGCTTAAGAATCATTTAGGCACATAAAGCACATACGATAATAGTATTGTGGCCACAAACGACGCTTGGCCTGAGAATTCGTCTATTGAGCAAACACCTGCATAGTTCATGTCAAAAAGCAAACCAGCAACGCGTACACTTATTTGCACATCAGACTGGCAATCACATACATCGAGTGATAGTACGTTGTCATTCTCCTTGGTGAAACTTCCGCCATAGTGCGTATACACTATTCCGATAGTCTATTCTTATCCGTCGTCTTCCTGGCGTTCGAAGCCTGCTCTTTTGTTCCTGAATGCTGCCTGTGGGTAATATACTACTCGTGAGTAGTATACTACTCACAACGAAACTGCCTGTCATAAAACAATAGTTAACCTGGTAGTGTTGTAAATCTCGTGAGCGAACAGTGCTAAGGAAATCCACATGAACTCCCGCGTACAAAATGCAGGATTAACAATAACGATATGAAGACTACGGCATACAAGGAAGCAAACTGGTAGGACAAATATGAACTAGATGAGAACATTTTAATAACTACCACAACGTTTCAACGGTTGCTCTGTTCTTCACGCCAATAACTAAATTCTACATCTATTTCCACTCGGCGTTACACTGTGGTGTATGGTTACATGCTTGTATGTTTCCTACTGGGGGTCCTCAGAGTACGTCTGTTGTTTTCCGGGAACGCAGTCATTTTGTATCACGTTGTTGTGGGCGTTATGGTAATGGCAATGTCCCTCAATAATTTCCAGTTGGACTTGCCTAAGTACACTGCTGCCCCTAAATAGAACTTAATACACATCGTTGATTGTTTGTACCCGGTATTACCGTTCTTTCAGTAGTCAAAAAGCTTGCTGAACTCGTGCCTGAATCCACCTTCGCTATGCATGAGCTAAGAAATCGAGTCAGTAATTCTTTTGCTCAGATCGACAATGATTGCACTTGTCCGATACTGCAGTCTGTAATATCACACAGGCAGCACATGATGTCCACGATAGAATAGAAATGACAGTTCACGGTGTTCTTCCATACTGCGCTTCTACATAGTGCAGAATTTCACTGCAAAAGTGGCGAAAGCATTTCTCGACGCTAATCCTTGTCGGCGATACGTTGAAGATGACCCAGAAGTTTATTTACTGTATTGTTTGATGAGATAAGCAATCAAACAATCAAGACCTCGTTGACAGTTGTGAACACTCGCTACTTGTAGTGTTGACGAGAAGCCAGCGGTCCATTAAAGTTCATAGCGTTCATAGTTCATAGCCTCAATATGTGAAGTCCCGTTGTACGGCTGTGAAACTCACGCATTCGATCATTTGTATCTTCCAGACATCGTACGTGTATGGTGGGAGCCGCGGATAAACTACGAAATCGTCCGTCGACATACCGATTTCCCTACACGGGCTTCGGGGGTTCGAACACAATTTGCGCACATTAATTCACAGTTTGTTGTGTTCGGCACTCTTCACATAATCCAGGGTTACGCTGGAAGTGTTAGCCGAGAGATCAGCGTACTGAACGTCGATTCGACGAATGAAACCTCTAGTACAACATATCTAAACATTGAATAACCATGTTCCTTCTTCAGGTAACAGTATACATTGTATGGTACACCGCGTTAATTATTCGCTAGTGATTACATCGGTTTTCATGATATTTCTTGGATTACCAGTATCATTTGTATTATTCTAAACTCGGTTATCTTCCTTCACGTTCCCAAATTGACCACCGAAAACGACTTCAGGTACCAGACTCTATGGAACCACATGTGACTTACAAATAACAAAAGGGAGGCACAAAATTACGGTTGCCATTCTATCCAGTCGCTGGAAGAGAATACCCATGGAGATCGTTTAAGTTTCTAGCTTGTTTTCAGTGTTTACAAGAGAATAGATAGAGGCGACGGCTAATCGACAAGATGGCCGAAATAGTGAGGCAAAACAGTACAGCGGAAATCAGCTATGGAGTGACCTATCTGATAGCAAGACTAAAAAGTCAGTGCACATAATAAGGGAAACACTGATTTGGCCAGGGAAGATATATGTCAGCAACATTTTACAAGGTGGCCGTCAAACACAGATAGTAGCAGTGCCATTGTTATCGACGAAAATAAATACTTTTTGAATAGACACAGGCAAAACTTAGTCGTCACATCAAACGAAGTGGTTTGTTATTCAAGTGGACGATACTACGGATGTTTTCAGAGATAAGCAGTTAATGGTCAACGTTATCTTAGTGTATTTATTAAAAACGTATGAGCAGAAATTCACATGTGGGAGATAGCAGTGACGAAGTTCCCTTATTGCTGGGACTAAACATAAGCAATGTAGTTCATACAGTGCAACGTAACCCTACCACTTTTCTTAACACATTCCAAGTTTCACCGAAAAACTACGATCATCAAGGAACGTGTTCATGGAATAGAGAAAGCTCCAGAAAGCGTTATTGTCGGTAAATTCTACTACAACATGTTTTCAACACAAGAACCTAGAAAATGATTTCGTCACTGAAAAGACTGTTTGCTACGAATAAACCCAGAAGATATCGAGATGATACGACCGTAATTTTTGGTTCCGAGAACTGAATTTGAGTTAGTGATAGAAAATTTATGTTACCATGTTCAATCGCCTCTGACGTTGGCGAGCAGTGGCATCAACTGTACGAAGAATAACACAGAAGCGTTATTTTAACATCCGGACTTGGTTCAGCAGAGAACTACCAGTTTCCTGACAGCGGCTCAAAAGACAATAACTGTCTGTGGTTGGAAGCGTAACAAGAAACGGCATGAAATCTAAGTAAATGGCGTTTCAGACCTAAAAACTTGTTTTTCCTTCATTCACATATTGCTGTTGCTTCATTTTTTCCCATTTGCTATGGATCACAAGCCGGCTGCAGTGTAACAGATTTGTCGAACACACACATGTATGTACTAGTATACTTTACGGACATCGATATGTTTACACCAATGTTCAGTAGAACGTAGTAAGTCGAGATACTAGAGCAGAATGAAGACTTACAAAACAAAAATGGAAGCACGATTAAAATGAACAAAGAAAAGTGTAATAAGGGCGCTATTAATGACACCATGTTCAAGTGGGCTTCGCCATCAACAACACAGAGTTCAATAACGCCTAAGTGAACTTAGTATTAAAGTCAGAGCTCACAGTTATCGTTCAACAAACGCCTGGATACCTAATCCGGATTAGATGGAATATGTACGGTCACCGAAGCCTATGAGGCTTAAGGAATTTGGTCAGAGTGGACTTCGACTTCTGACGTGTTCTGTTGCGAAAGTATAGGATACACACCTCAGAGCATGTGTCAACAAGTACAGATTGTCATCAACTAGTGAATGCTAAAAAACTGATGGATAACGTTTGCCCATCACATGTGGCTCTGAAACGATAGGAAAAATATAGATGAACTAACTTTTTAGTTTTCTTGCATCCCTTAGAGTAGCAATCGACATATGAAGTGCTTGCAACACAAACTCGTCTAGGTTGGATCCAGTAGTAGTTAGGCTATCATTTTCTTCGTTCGGTTCCGACCGGCTCATCGAAGGGTTCTCTGATTCTTCAACTACAATACGTTTCGATGAAGGGATAAATGCAGGTGGATTATGACCGATTAGACAGGCCTCCAAATGCGTTGGTATGTCCGTATGTTCAGGGTTGACAATACACTCCGGTAGCGGAATTCTAAGCTGATCGGCCAACAGCCGAGCGTAGCTGAGAACGAATTGTTGATGTCTAATTTGTGGTAAATAACGGAAGAACACGAGTTTCAGGCATAAAAGTAACAGCACAAAAGGCGTAATTAACGTTGTGCAGTATGACAACTTACAACTGAGCAACAGACCAACTGAATCCTCAGCACAGTTCAAGCGTGAAATATCGCAGCATCGGTTATACTGGAATTGGCGTCAGAAACCTTGTTATTATATGGCAGATATTCCAGCACACGGCCCAATATTCTTAGGATGACAGTGTAAGAAGCATTAACCTTTTAAAATCATATGGAGTATACGCCAGTTATATATGTAATAACAGAACAAGTCACACAGATCAACTTGGTGGAGGGAAGTTAGGATGTTGATGTGCAGAGAAGGGTGGTAAAGGTGGTAACCAATGGTTCAGGACATTCCGACCTTCTGAATAAACACAGAATAACCGTTATCCGATGAGAATTACTAAAAACAGTTAATTGTACCACCGGTTGTATAAAAATTAAATGGAAATCTAGAAAGGACCGAAACAGCCAGTAAGTGTGCCAACAATAAGAATTTCTTAAACTTTTACTGGAACATTTTACACCGGGTGCAATGTACTAGTTTACTACCAAACTTCTCCAACGTTAACGTCAAAATGAAAGAAATTTGTGATAATCAAAAATAGATCAATTAACGTATAATCAGTCGCACCGTTCGGTTACGCTTGAGACATCTCCCGAGGTGGACAGAAGATTGTTTGAAAAATACGTAGAGACCGAGGTGCAAAACACAAGCGGAAGAGTGACAAATTGCTGTATGGTCTGAATTCAATGATGATATAAGCTGACAGCAAAATTTCCCAAACTGCACTGATTTATCCGGCAGATGTTGATCTGGTGCTTTTCAAATAGTTCTGGTTTCAGACTGACCGAATAATGTTCAACTGTTGGCATGATAAAGTTGTCAGGTAGCAAACACAGCGTGCCTAATTCACACAAACCGATGGCTTGGATACTAGCTGAAAAAGAACAACATTGCTACATTGTTTGTACAACTGCAACCAGGTTCTAGTTTCCACCTGAACAGAACTTTTCACCTGTCATGTCACGTGTATGACACTTCATGCTATCTTTACGATGAAAGTGAAACTGTATGAAGTGTAGCGTACATAAGTGCTTCCGCGATCAATCGCTGTGGCTCACACGTACGATCAGACTGACTGCCACAACGCATTTTCAGCCCTTGTGTGAGCCGTTATGTGGTCAACTCAAGCGTGTGGGTTGATATCTTTGAATAGCATACAGGATGTTCGTCAACAATATTGTCCGTCGGGTTACTTCAGAGTAAGAAAACTTTGATTAACGATGACACAGGTTTAATGTAACCACGATTCATATCAGGGCAAAGTCACATTGACCGCGTTATTCATTACTTTGTTCAACTGTAAAGGACATCCGCGATATGGTTGACCGGTCAGACTGATAGGTGAGGTGTGGCGAATTCATGTGAAAATGGACTAACAGAACAATGAAGATAGTTCGAAAGAAGTCATCGGGGCGATCGACCGATGGCGAAACGCAAGTGCACACAGGTAGAAGTGTAGCAAATCGAGAACGACGGCAGTGTCGTGTTTCATATCAGAATCCAGAAGGCCTACACTGGTGCTACCTGACCCGGATCATTTGTTTGTCCACGGGTGTGCGAACAGCTAGCATGGGATATGCGTAGGAAACTGTCTTATTCACTATTTTGAGGAAATGCACGAACTGCGTAAGAACGGCGTTTTAATCCAAGGAAGAGTATTCCAGTTTAAACAAACTGTGTGGCCAAACGGAACAATGGATTGCAATCAGAGTGAGGGATTGTATAAGACACCCAAATAGGAAAGTCAGGGACGAACCAATGGTGTGTCACAAGCAGCACTGCTGCCGATGCCATAACTGACCAATGCTGATACAACTAGCAGTTTGGTGGTCGTGCTCGCTTCTGCCGCAGTCCCTGTTCCTTCTGCAAAAAGGACCAGGGAAACTAGCCGGCCAGTACGTCGCGGCGACCGACGCTGCTGATTCTTGAAGTCGCCTGTTTTTCATTCGAGACCACGAGTCAAGAGTTCGTTACCTCATCGACACTAGCGTAAAGATCAGCGCCCTTCCACCTGATTCCAGCGAACGATCCACGCAGGTGCAGTCAACCCTATGTATAGAGAACGGTACGCCTGTTACCGCCTATGGACAACGTTGACGTACACTGAACTTAGGCCTTCGCCGCACTTTTCGATGGCTTTCCACTGTCGCAGACGTCCAACTGCCAATCAATGGCATCTATTTTCTCGAGTATTTTGACATGCTAGTCGACGCAGGACACCATCGGCTAGTCGACCGTAAGACGAATTTGTCTGTTTTCGGGACTTTGACCAACGCAATTCCAATCAGTCCCGTGTATTACCCGGACATCACGAACACTTACGCCTCTCTTATCGAACGATTCTCCACCGTCTTCAGACAGCCGACCTCGTTACCGCCAGCAACTGGTGGAACTGATTGCGTGAGCAGTGTGGCCGTTCGCCGACGCGTATTCCGGAATGCGCGATCAATTGGTCAACTAATTACGTTGCACAGCTTGAGATAGTTGGGTCACGTACTCCATATGTCATCTGATCGTTTACCGTACCGAGCATTATATACTGAGACCACCAACAATTGGGTAAAACCGCGTGGTGGTCAACCATCAATGTGGTCACGAAATATGAAGACCCTGACTGCTCCATTGAGCAAAGTAGGTAGGTGTCGCCTGCCTGAATGGAGTCCTCGTGATCACTCAAACCGCTGATTAGAGACGCTATCCGAGATGGCGATGTGTCGCAGTCAATGGCGTACCTGTATACATATCATTTTTAGTTCTTCCGTTTAGTCTTCTTCTATTAATTTTCAACCTTCTTAGTAACGTTTTCTTCTAGCATATTCCACGTCACTGTTGAGCTGAGGGGCGGCCCGAGCCACAGTACCTTTTAGTCAGGCTCATGGCTGTTGGGATGATGATGATGGGACTTTGACCAACGCGATTCCAATCAGTCCCGTGTATTATCTGGACATCATGAACACTTACGCCTCTCTTATCGAACGATTCTCCACCGTCTTCAGACAGCCGGCCTCGTTGCCGCCAGCAACTAGTGAAATGTATCACCACATCATCACCACCTGTCCGACGGTGTTTGCTAAATCCCGCCGTTCAACACCGGATAAACTGAAGATAGCGCGCGCCGAGTTCGAGCACATGTTCGAGCTTGGTGTCATTCGCCCGTCGGATAGCCCTTGGGCCTCGCCGTCCCGTATGGTGTCGAAAAAGTCCATTCATATAATGACGACTTTTTGGTGGCAATCTCCTCCGAAGAAGAGCACTGGAACTATCTGCGATTGCTCTTCGAACGATTTGCAGCGTATAACGTCGCTGTCAACGCGAGTAAATGCGTTTTCAGTCAATCAGCAGTTGAGTTCTTGAGGCACCATGTTGATTAGTGCAGCATTAGGCTGCTAACCGACAGGATACAAGCGAATTGCGCACATTCGTGGACGAAACCTCTCGGGAAGCACGACAATTTCAAACGTTTGGAGTGTGTTCAATCTCAACTAACCGCTTACAGGCAAGTCGGTATCTTCCGGGGAAAATAAAATAGAAGCCTTTTGCTTCTTGTCACACTTTGTGTAGGTTGGTAACCTTTAGTCACTATTAAGCACATTATAAAGACACTTCAACAGCATAGGACTCCTCTCAGGCATCATGTACGGGTGTGCCTTCTGACAGAGCGATACAGAAAAGCAAGTATGGATTGGGTCATGAGTTGGTATGCGTGAAGTTGAATCGACTAGACGGATGGATCGAGATCTACTTTGCGTAATCCTTATGGAAAGTTTCGTATGAAGAGCACAAGTGACCAGACATCCCGGCCGCAGTCTACAGGCCCTCGCCTCAGGGTGCGATAATGATTTGTGAAGAGAATCAATCCGTATACATGCGCGCATGGTAGGATGATCATGCTAGTAGGAGTAAAGTTGAAGGCAATCGCAATGACCAATCATTTACAGTCCTTATTAGAATTTTTTGCTTCCGGTATGAGCGAATTATTAAACCATCTGTGTAAATGAAAACCTCAATCAAACTCAATGCACAAAATCTTCATCATACACAAAACGTCAACATGCTTAACAAAAACCAGATGGTTATAACAAACTTAATACTTCACAGACGTTCCGACTGAATAAAGCTTGAACAATAACACTTCTAAGTGGCTCAGGTACAAATAGTAGATTTATCATGATAGTCGGCAATGACAGTGGTATATTACTGATTGAGTGTTGAACAACCATAAGAGAAAGAAAGCAAAAGCTAGGTTAAACATAAATGAGAAAAGCTGGATATGAATCAAGGTATAAAGTGCTATATATAAACAAAAATATTCAGCATCAAGGTGCTTACATCACGCAAACAAACAGCCAAATTTTAAATGAGAACAAGGCGGTATCTGTCAGACAGCCTCTTGACATCCTTCGCTGTTCCATTGCATTAAGTAGACTTACTCGAAACAGTTTAATTAAACGGTGAAAAAGGCCCTCAAAAATGGTTAATCTACTGACAGCCGACTTCATCAATTCGTGACAAGTAACGGTTAGTTCACCTATAAAACTACGCAAAATATCTGTGGTATGAGTAAGAGGTGCTGAATGTGGCAGGCGACGATCTGATAGCAGCTTAGCCACTCTTATCCAAACAATCGTGAAGACTGAGCCAATAATCTCGTTTGACCATTACTATCAAATATTCACTTCTTAACCGCACGTTGACAATCTAACAACAGTCTGACTCCCATGGTAGCTTTACTTCGATGACAGATACTGGGCAGAAACCCATTAGTACCAAACCATTAGCATTCAAAAACTACATACGTTAAGGTGTTGTGGTATTTCGAGCCAGGAAGTATTGGGTTCAAGTACAGTAGTGTTTTCAGGTGACAACGTCCCCTAAATATAAACAATGAGTGGTGATCAAGTTTGTGAAAAAATATGAACGTAATCGGAACACGCTAAATGTGACGGTGTCGACGAAAATGTGATTGAATTGTTCAGGCTTCGACTTCTTGTTTAGCATATGTGCACATAGGATATTGGGTAACCGACTGCGTTATACCAGTAGATTGGTTGTGTAAACACAATAGCAGAGCGAATAAAGTAGTAGACCGAAAGATAAAGCAGAACAACAGTAATCAAGCGAATCGCACTGTTTAGACACCAAAACAAAAAGCTTACAGTGTATTGCCTGGGTTGAACAAAACTGGAGTCGGCTGTCGTCTTGGTAGTTGCCAGAACAAAGCTAGGAACAGGGGGGGATAAAAAAGGAATAGACAGAAAAGTGTAAAGTCGTGACAGAAGAGCCCCAATTATTATGACATCACTGGTCACCTGAGACAGACAGATAAGGTAGGCATTTGTTTCACTGTTTGCAATCACCATAACAACCACAAGGCAGTGCAGAAAACAGTGTGAAGGATAACATTTTAAACTCAACCTGACCACATCTCGTCAATGAACGAACCCTGTCGCAACAAACAGATGGAAGGCGAAAACGGTTCCGTGGATGACAAAACTGAAACAAACAGACCAGTGGTTTGAACGTGGGCACCAGCTATTTGTTAAGAAACAAGGTAATGAATAAAACATGTATAACAGGCACGGATTGTAGGCAGTGTATGCCATACAGAAAGAACCAGGCAGCAGGGCGACATATTCATTCGCACAGCCAGACAGTGAAACGAGTGGATAGGACCATGTGTCCAAATGATTTAAATCATTCGGGTTTCAGACATTTCTGTATATGTACAGATCAGAGAGTGCGTTAAAGATAAACCATTCAGAAGCAATGCAATGATGGCCCCAAGGATTAATGACACAGTGAGCATAGTTCTCACAACAGAACCCATAATAGCAGCGGAAACGTTTGTCAAATCAGTGTGGCGTAGAGTTACCAACAAAAAGAAACGGACAAAAATGTCGATCATAATGACTGAAGAATCTGAAAATTTATGTGGTGAGGCATATTTCTTAGATGAGTGCGTATGAAGTTAAACTCGTAACACAGTTGCGTTCCAGGCCATAATGTTAACACGAATAAATTAGTGATCCAAGGTGTAACCATCCAAAGCCTTGTGCACAGGCCTCGGCTACAAGATAGGTGAGATCAACTGGTTCAAAAGTAAGTAGAGAGAAAACGCTTAAGCGCATTTAAGCGGTATGAAGAAATTTCGAATCAGGTACCTCTGATAAAGAAAAAACCTTTCCGGAATCACAGTGGAGACAAATCTGGGATCGAAGTTAGCCCTATCTTCCTCGGTAAGGAACTGTACGACCTCATCAGACCAGACTCAGCCAGATTACACATCGAACGAGGGACATATCACTGAAGTACACAATAAAGTTCATGAAAAACTTTCACAAGTTACTGGAAAAGGGACATGATCCGGTCTAGGGTGTATGTTAGATGAAAACAGAAGTAACATGACCAAAATGGTGTTCAACGCTAAAATCATTTCAAAATCATTCACTACTCATATCGGGTTGAGTAACGTGAACCATCAAACAGTTATATCTACAGGTGAGCACGCATCACTCAGTTTTAATTTCACAACACGTTTCCACAGAAGCACTTCGACCACCTTCATGGGTTATCTCACAATGTCCGGCTTCAACGAAAACTACTATCAAGGGGAAGCAGAACTACTGCTTTTAAAAAGAAAGGTATTTCAATCTTAGGGAACTCAATCAACGCAAAAACAACCTTACTTTGCAAAAAACCGTCAAAATTAATGCGTGCTTTAGAGTAATACCTGGGTCTCATCAGAATTTTCCCTGACAATCAAAGTATTATAGAACTCTAAAAAAGTACACTACGAATTGACTCTAGTTTGTGGTTTGCTATGAGGTATAAACAACTAAAATACACGAACGAACAATCACACGTAAACGTGAACGACAATAACATTTCCAAGCGATTAAGAACCAGCATAATCTCACAGATAGGTCGCATTTGCGCGTAATTTATCACTTGTTACAACCAGAAACGTTCTGCTTTATGTGCAAAACCTGACTGTGATTAATGTCAACGACTAAGACAATATGACGAAAACGTTCAAAATTGATAAGGTTCACAAAACAACAGCAAACCAGACTTCTTCAGCTTTATACCGAAAATTAAAATAGAACAACATTACTGAGTACAATGTCAGACATAAGATATCAGCCCTATCCATGAGGTTATTTATGGATCTGCTACTCATGATAAACTTCTCCCTATCCATTTTGTACCACCATTTAAATCAGCGTTACTCTGCGCTTGCAACAGTCAAGCGTACCATAATTATCACTCTCAGTCCTTCTAGCCGGCAAGAATTTAACTATTGTGTTGCTTGAATATTTCTTATGGATAACCAGGTTACCAATGCACAATGCACTTGCTGCTCTCGTCACATAGTTGACTAATCCAGATATGATCAGATTGAATTTAACCTGCCACTAACTCCCATTATGTATAGTGAAGGCAAGTTGTTGATTTCATGAAAGTAAACGAAGAGATGCAAACGAAATGCCAATGTTCGAGATCTTATGTATTAATGTTGATTTTTTCACGGGAGATATGTCTTAAAATTCTATTACCCAAATCGACAATTTTCGAAACGATCTTGCTGACTCTATATGTTTTTCTTAGATCAGCTCAGCGTTTTCATACAGTGCGCTTAACACGGAGGAGACTCGGAGATCCTATCATGAAACTTCGTTTATTCACGTAGTTGCTTAGGCAGAAATGGATTTCATTACAAAGTTGTAAAATGACCTATTTTATCCTCGGACTAATTTTTCGAAACGACATACAATGCTGTGGATCATTTGGTTTCAATACAGCGTCCGCTGTGTTTCGTATAGAAAAAAGTTTAACCACCGAAACATCAACAGCATGTTTGCAAGCGCCTGGGTTTTATTCCGAATCACCCTCGTGAGACAGCACCCATCTTTCCCGTTAAAATCGAGTATAACTTTCCGAAGCGTTGCAGATATCTCCCTGGTGCCAGAAACGACTAACCGGTCGATAAGTCGTTGGAAAAACAGGTCGGTCCCAAATGATTGAGTAGTGATGGAAGTTCTGTGGAGATGTACTAGTCTAATCTTGACTTTCAACATAAAGTTGATCGGTTTTGATACGCTGTTGTCGTGCGAAACTTAAACATACGACTTTCCAAGCTTTCCATCATAAGATATACGTGTTAAGAGATAATTAGGTTATTCATTACTTAAACTTTGAAGACTAGCATGCATTTCGTGTTTTGTTAGGGAAAGATGTATTCTCAGCGAAGCACTGTATATACTTAAACAAAAGAAAGAACGACTGAAATGATCCATATCAGAAACGGTAGTGTGCAAGTCTGAAAGTGTAAACAGCCACACAATTATAGCAGCTCCAATCGTCAATTCTGTCAAACTGGTTCAATCAGAGGCCATCAATAACTCAAGCAGAACTCAATACTAAACACTTTTCTACAATAAAACCAAAAACGGCACAAGAAAGCGAAATGAAAATGAAGTTTTAAATTGTAATAGACAAGGTGCACATGCATGAGGAAATTAGACACTGTGGTTTAACATATACTAACTAAATCAGTCCATTTTTGTTAGCTTGCACACAGTTTTTTCCGGATGCATTCTTTCCTATTTGTATTTATGAGGCCCGCGTCTTTAGTACAATGTGACTCAACGTACTCGCATCATATTGCTCGCATTAATGCACTGGTGCATCTATGTTTAGGCATAGCACAAGCAGCGTCAAGATAGTGAACTATTATATGAGATGTACACAAACCCGACACAAAACGGCACAACTCACTTCCATCGGCAGTTTTGGTATCTGGCGGGAAAGCATGCAATAAATGTCGAGCCTGGGGAACAGAACAAAAAAAGACAGGCGAATACGCGCGCGTACACAAATGCGATCGCTTAATCCCAAATTCAGACTTGAATAAATTTGCATGTGTCAAACGATTGTAGACGATTGCAGCAATGTATTTCGTGCTCAAAACCGAAGTAGTGCAGTACGATATGAGTTTTATGAAGACAGACCAAATACATTTACGAAGCCAAGAACAAAGATTGACATTTGAGAATCCTGCATTCATATCGCGCTCAGATATCCAATTATAAACAAAAAAGAAACATTTCTAGTCAGCTCCGTTAGGAAAAACACCAGACCTGAGTCTCACTCTCGTTAGGGCTTATCAGTAGTCCAGGTCTATCCTACGGTTTGGACTTAAACTACGGTCCACATTCGCATGAGGAAACCAGGTTGAGCACAACTCCACTGACTTTGTATAAGGCGCGACCATATAACAATATCTAAACTCATTACTCACACGCGAAAGTGGTTGAGCGTTCACATATGATAATTTGATCAATGGCGCAGTGGTCAACACCGTTGTCTCATGAAAGCACGACGGGAGTTCTAGTCCCGACAGTGGCAAGGAAATGCACAACTGGCAAGCTCTAATGAGAGCGAAACTCGAGTCTAGTGCTTCTGCTGTTCGAAAGGGACCGACTGCAAAGTTCATGGGAATGCAACTGCTGCGATCAATAGTGAGTGATGTTCAAATTGAAATATCTAAACGTTCAGTTACAATTATTTGCGTAATGTTTAAGTTAACTGATTAATTCAAGAGCAGCTACGACAAACGGCATGACTTAACGATTGACAATCCTCAGTAAGTTGAAATCACATATATCACCGAACTTGCTGAACGATATTTTGACACTTCCGAGTTCCTGGCGTGATTTCGTAGCTCAGCTGGTAGAGCGCTTGCCGCGTTTGACCATGGTGTTTCTGTCGCTGGTTTGAATCCAGTCGAAGCTCTGACTTTTCACAATTGGGTCACATCTAAAATCATAAATCTGCCAAACTACTTGTTAGTAGTTTGGATTACCAATAAACAGTCGGGGATTTTGACTGATTTAAACTGAACAGTATTCACGAATGGTGATAGCTTCCACGTATGCAGGCCCTTTTCGAGAAAAGCACTAGACTCGCTCCTTTTAGAGCATATTAGTAGTCTGCTTCATTGCGAAAGTCGAAAAAAAAAGTCCGACTGAATGCGAAAACTACAGTCTAGTGGCACTGGTGTCAGGGTTAAATCAAGCAAACCTTCGACCAGTTATCGATAACAACAAAAGCTGAATATACGTCTGATCGACAAATGGGACAGATGAGATCATGTAATTTTGTTTACAACAAACTGACTAAAAAACAAATTCGATCGGTGATAAGCAGACAGGTACTCCAACACTCATCATCTACGGTTATTCGCGTATTGTCGATTTATTTATATCACAAACGAAAATCCCATGTAAGGTTAAGAAGATCCAGACAGCAGCAACCATTCGACTGTTTTTCCCTATCAAAAGAGGATGTTGGCTACGAATCGAGATTCAACTATAGAGTCGCATGTTGTGTGCATGTTTCGTCTAATGAACCATCAGTATCCAAATGTTTGGCCAGTACTTGCCCGATTGATTCGGCGTAACAAGAATTAGTCGTACCCTGTTTTGCAGTGAAAATTTAAAAATGTTAACATTTTTATGGTTTGTAAAGGTTAATTGGAAAACACATCTCATCCAGGTGATGGACCATCTGTCATCGTGTGTTGCGGCAAACTTTGCCGTCGAAGCGAAAGTGTTTCCTGATCACACAAAATCAGATGTCGGAAGTTTGCAATTCTGAAGTTTTCGTCCCAAAGGAACACAAATGGAAAACCGCTCTCTATCTAGTCCGCGCAACATACAAACATCTGTGATTCCATGCATGACGATCCTTAACAGTTCAAAGCATGCGTTCATTGAAAACACCAGAATGCATCAGGAGTACAATGAATCGAATGGACCAGGAACAGCAGTGAATATACGTTTGGCGTGAGTGTACAACCACTGCATAAATTCATCCCTCCGATTTTTAACTGTTACTGAACGTCATTGGCAACGTGAACATTGAATCAATAGTGTATATTTATTACTTTCGGTAACCCCCTACTTAGCATGCTCACTGCTTCCAAAACCTTGTTTCCTTGACGGTAACGTTGGTAGTGCAGTTTGACCAACTGTCCATGTTGCCGACTTGATGTGAACTGGTCGGTTTTTCGAACATATGCATAATATCTAAGCGAAATATGGCCAAAGGAACAGCTTATATCGTTCGTCCGTTGAGTATTCTGTTTGTCACCAATGAAACAATTCATGTGCCAGTACTCGCCCAAGCGAATTGGCAGCTCATGACACTGACAGCCACCACTGACGTCCCGTGGCGGCTTTGTTAACGAACAGAGGGACGACCTGTCCAAACTATGTTGCCTCAAGAAGCGGAACGTAGTCATTGAACAAAAAACGGAGCAGTTCGGTATCTTTTTATTTTTTCCTCGCTTTTTTTCTATGGGGAGAAAGTTGGCTTCGGAGTGAGATTCAAGACACTGATAACTCTTGCTTAGCATAGTGGGACTTGTGAACTGGATTTTTCTCTTGATCAAAGAGATGTCCTTTGTTGTCCGTTACTGGACACAGTCATTGATTACGGACGAAGTGACGGCCTACTTACATCCTATTGTATCAAGGAAGGGAGTACACTATGCAAATAACGAAGCACAGTTGTTCAGCATCTTCACAACCGCCAATATTTTCAGACATTTATATGGAGGATCATAAACACCTGAAAGAAAGCAATCTGGCCGTACAATTTTTCTTTGTTAATTCAGAATTGCATCCCATCTACAAGAAGCCCCGAGCCTCTTCGCAATAATGCTTAATTTACTCATTTGAAACTGAAATTTAAGAAATCAACATTTTAAAAAGGCCATGGTTAGAACTCGCTCGAGGCTATTAAAATAAGACAAGCAAACATATTATTTTCTTCGAAAGCCAATTGTTTCGTGTAAGCTGAGTTTCAAAAAAGTTAGATAAATGCAAGCAAACCTCTGGGTAAATTCACTAGTCGTTTCCCATGGTGTATTACTTTTGTACGTAATAACTCATGTGCGAATTGGCTGTGCCGTTTGTCTTAGACTTGATGGAGTCCGTAGATCAGCACTGATGTTAAGAGTACTAACTGGAACTAGGCAGGAACTCAGTCTGCCTCACGCTTTTGGGTGGTAACATTTTTAGAAAGCGTGGTGGAATAAATAGTATGTGTTTAGTGGTCTAACTGTGCCGGAAGCACACGATCGGTTTCGTGGCCATTATTACTCAAGTCAAAAACCAGCTGGTTCTCTGTGTTTCAGAAGCCACCACATTGAGATCCGTGAGCGTTTTTGATACAATAGAGATAAGGTTAACATTCTCGTGGCTGTGAAATAAATATCTTGACACCTTTTTTGAACATGGAAATGACTGTTTATAAGCAACGGTTACGAATCAACTCGGGTAGAAGTTCCGGGCAATATTACGTCTCAGTAGTTCAAGCTCCAAAGTCACTTCGGCTTCTGATAGAGTATCATCTGGATTATCATAACTGTCCAAACAATCGCTATCATCATCCAGGTCAGTGGAGCTGTTTCTCAAAGGGGTCAGCTTATTCGTTGAGTCGCTAGACCAGCTGTAAATCCGTGAGCCACCTTTTCTCCAAATATTTTTACTGACGCCTCGTGGACGTTTTTGACAGTATCTGAACCACTATCTGTTGCAATATGAGCAGATGTAGCAAGCATACATCTTTCCGGTTTGCGTCGATCGATTTTAACCAATGTGTAAAGAGTGATGGCACATGCAGGATCGTTCATTAGGATCCACTTAAGTAGGTTCTGCTCTGACTTATAGTCCCATTCCAACTTGATGACGAGATTCGGCTTCACCATTGTCAGAGATCCTGACAAGGAACCACTAACTCATAGCATTATCTACGGGCAAATTCCAGTGACGGATAATGCTAGGACCACAAAGGCACGTGCGGACAAGACTCAAACGGTGCGAAAAAAACGAGCAATTGTATGATTAACCTATCAAATAGTTTAGAATCTAGTTTGTATAATTGCATTGGCAGTTTAAAACAACTCAATACTGAGGGAAACGACTGCTACGAAGTTTTCAAAACGAAGACGCAAGTTACTATTTGTCTAGATGTGGTGTATAACAGTCTGTACCACGCACACCACCAGTACTAATGTCGGCAGCAACACGGCAGATGAGGATGCTTAACCACAACATACTCGAGGGAAATGTTTAGTATGGAGTTTGAGGTGAAACAATTTTATCTATAAGTTCTAGCAAGCCATATCAAACTGTAAATATCTTCCAAGCAAATAACCGAATTGCAAAATAGGACTAAGATGGCATCCACAGAATTCGGGACAGCTTTTACAGCTCCGTCTCTGTAGACGCCCTAATTTCAACAACAAATTGATTAACAACGAAACTATTCACACCATCGAACCCGACTGATACTCATCCTTCCTAAAGTATCCAAACGCATACTCTGTGAGTCACAACAGACAGTGTCTGAGAGAAACATGCAATTAACTGCCAAAAGCCTACCGGCAACTGACCGTTCCTGATGCAAGCAACGACCATCTAAGTCTGTACACCACAAAAGATTGAGCGATTAGGCTTATTTTATCCACAATATGAAATACTGGATTCTAAACCTCAATAGAGTTTATTCGATGAATGCGACTCAAAACAAACATCGATGGCAAAATATCTAAAGACTATTCGGACAATCTATTCGCAGAAGCATAGTAAGAACGTTGTACAAGAGCCCCAGTGAAACTTCACGAAAATGTCTCTATGCCGTCAGACTGATAAAACTCACGGGTGAATCAAAATATGCTCCTGCAACAAGAATTCGTTTACAGTACGGTTTAAAAGTCTGGACTCACTTTGTGATTGAAGTATCGTTCAAACTTGTCTCGAGCTAGTTGCACACACCCGACCCAATCGACAGGACGTGAAGCAAGGAACCGAGCCAGATTCACAGTTAGTTGGCTGCAGAGCCAGGTAGCCTTCACGTGACGCTCAGCTGAATCCACCTGAGTCTCCAAAACGTTTTGTGACTCCGCTGAGGAATCAACCAGATGCGTAGCCAACTCCAACAACTGACGACCTGGCTCGTTTCGATCCAGTGTAGTGAGTAATTGAGAAAGTTTCTCCGGTTTGAGAGTGAACTGGCTAGCAAACTGTCGAAAATAAAAATAAAGATTTAGGACAATGGATGTCTTTTAATCAGTTCATCAAAGTAGAGAGCGGATCTATGTTGTGGTATGTTAACATTTCGTTTATTCTCACTAGTCGAGAAAGTGTAACATGAAGACTAAATTCTTCCGAAACAGAAGAGGATCAGAAACACACAAGAACACTGCTTGTCGAATAACTAGGACCACGGTAACTCATTGGGTTAACCTATTTAAGATTCTGTTGTACCCCAGCAATTCGAAATTACTGGTCTTTAGCAAAACTGTACTTCACCAAACTTGTCAGCTACCAATGTGTGAACAAACGTGATTGAGATAACCTGTACGGCTGTCATAGTTCTGACTGTATATCAGATGTGATTGTACGCATGTCCAGAAGCCTAACGTTTAATGTCTAACGTTTATAACCTGCACGTCTTACGTTCGTGACAGCTGAGACACAAAACGAAACTTTAACATAACACAACATGCGTTTCCTTTTTTTGTTATGATGAAGACAGAAAGAACTAAACCACTGAAACCGCATCGGGGCCTGGGTGAAGCTATATCAACCTCATTCTTTCATTGACCGATATAACTGGTTCAGAACAAAAGCAGTACATCAACAAACGATGCCAAATGAGCCGACAAATCTCCAATCATCATTACAAATGTTCGTGTCAAACATCGTACACACTGAACGGACTAACTGATATTGAAAACGAACATTGAGTGGTTCTCTTGAACAACATCACGAGCAAGACGAGTTCTGGAGGCATTGATGCTAGTGCAATAAAACTGTCAAGCGGAGAAGAAATGACTATCGAACAATTCAAGGGGTAAGTGAAATTCGATCGATGATGTGGAGGACTGGATGGCTGACTTTTATCAAGACCATCGTTATCAAACACGGATCACGAAACGACAACATTTGTATACAAAAGTGTGAGTGCCGAATTACCATGAAGGGTCAATACGTAGACGAATTTGCGATTTTGAAATAACGAAACATGTGGATAAAAAATACTGTTTAGTATGGTAACCAAAAAGTAAAGAATAAACAACTTCAGCGGCTTTGTCGTCCTCATGGTTTAAGGAGTATTGTGATTAACCATTGAAGATATACCATTAGTACTCGGGAGGTCAGTCAATTAAGTATGGAGGAGGTTCTAATCAGAATTTTCCGTTACTTCTGACTGTCTTCATAGCGAATGACTGTTGTCACCAGCGTTTTCGGCTAGTGATCATAACACAGAAGATTTTGCCACTTTACGTCACCTTCATTTCAGGGACACGACCTGATTGTTTGGGTGGTTTAAGCTGTTTAATCTGACACATGACTAAACAGGTTTGTTGAGCTCGGCACTTCCAATAAGGACGCATCAAATAGTGTTTGGTGTGCACACACCGGTCAATCAACGCAAAGAAAACGCACCATATGCACGCCTGTTCTAGATGAGTCTATCCGATTGCGAATGGCAGTGAACATGGATTATAAACAACCGAAAAACGAGAAACATGAAATAAAAAGAAGTGATCCTAAATGACCAAATTGGTGGTTACATGCCCAAAAACATCGGAGGCTAAAATATCAGGAGAAAACTCGCAACTCCATCATTACAGTCATAAGAAACTAGCGAGTAACACGTCCGTAGCGATTTTCAAGGGTTTGTCTGTTCCCATATGCACCCACATGTTGCTATCAGAATAGTGTAACAACTGGTAAGTGGTTACGCTCAATATTCCGTTGCAGAATGGAGCCAGTAAAGATTGAGTACGGAGTAATCCGTAGGATTGAAAGAAAAATAATCAAAAACGAGCAAACCTCTTACCTTCTCTTTGGCCCATTCGATACAGTGAACTGGCAACGTGGGAAACGATTTCAGCGTACAGTACGGGATGGACTCGCCGCCACCATCCGGACTAGCACCATCGAAGCCAGAGTCGTCATCGCGCTGGCTGTTGTACGATTCTGTGAGACCGGGAAGGACAACTTGAACATGTCCTTTGGTCCCCAAAGTGCCACTCTCATACAATGGCAACCGGAGTGCGACACACCGAGTGTCCAAATAACGTCGACTGGAAACACAATCGAGCGCAGCAAGAACCACACCATTTGCAAATCGGTCGCCGTCCGATCCGGTGGAATGTAGAAGGAAAGTGTCGGTGAACACAGTCTTCTCATTCGCGGGCCACACTTCGTGTGTGCAAAAACAAATCGAACAGGACAAAAGTGATATGACCATAAATACGTTCGCGGTTCGAACACAGTAACTCGTAAACAAGATGTCCACACAAACTAACAAACAGGCGAAGTAAACAGCGGCATACCTTTTTGCTCCATTGGCTTGATGACCATGGCAGGATTGATAGCACGTGCCGCTTCTGCAGCAACAAGACTCTTGGAACGACCGATGTGCTCCGAGCGGAATAGGAATTGTCGATTCAAGTTTGATTTTTCGATATGGTCAGGATCTGTGATAGTAAGGCAAGGATGCGAAAAATCTACGGTGGAGTGGAACGACGAGGCGACTGGATGATTGGTACTTGGGATTAAGCTCCGAGCAGTTTCAACAGTAGCGGCATATCTGGGTCCTTCATCCATTATGTGAGTGTCAGTCGTACATGCTTTCTCTAATTGCTTTCAGAAAAAAAAGCAGAATTAACGTATTACTGTCAACCGTTGGTTGAATGAATCCAAACAGTAAGCATGGAAAGACGTTTGCAGCGATAAATTCGGTTACAGAGAACAGTTGCAATGGGAATATCTTGGAAAGTAACTTGAAAAAAACAACGTCATTTTGACACTGAAAATGGTAACGAGATGTTCGAAAAATATACAGAAAAAAAGAAGACCAAGAACTGTGAGTACGCTGTCGACACTGTCATTTCTGACCAACAGAGCGGTAGGTCATTGATTGTCACTGGTGATTAACTGCCAAATAACCATGAGAAAAACGAGCCGCAGATTGGAAATAAAAAGAAGGGGACGGAGTGAACCCGAAAACGTAGTCACACGAGGAAGACAAGTAACTGGATTGCAAATAAGAGGAAGACAACCAGCAGAAGACAGCTTCCAGACGCGTTTTACCATCTTACGTCATTGATGGTACTTCCTACACAGACAAGTAAGCTTGATCGGTCATCATCTCTCTTAAAATCCTCAGTCACAAAATTCCCGATGACCAGGTATCCATAAGAGCCTAATGTGCATTTGTTAGCCTACAGGCACTCTCAAGATCACTTGGTCATCATCCTCGTTAACACAGTGATGAATAACAGCCACAGAGCCATGAGAACACAAAAAGCAAAAAGAGATGAGGAATCGACTACACAACGATCACATTTCCCAGCCCAAATAATCCACGTCACGGTGTCAGCATTCCGCAAACGGACAATCTAACTGCACGACATCCGTCAGATAGCCAGCTTTCTTGAGACTTTCATTGTCCCACTGTGTAAATCACATTAATTTCACAAATACCTCAGCCAAACAATAGCAATACTCACACCGCTGAGTAGAATTAACGGCTGCTTACTTTAACCTTTCCAACCACGGATGTATGAGTCACGGAAAGATTAGCTCGGCGTATGATAACAACACTCAATGGCCAAGTTATGCTGTCTTCCAACTCGCGGCACACAGAATGGATAAAGGGAGCTCAATATGGCATACGGGTAACTGACACCATTAGACACACACCGAGTGAACTTGCTCGAGGTTCGCTGCAGCAAGTGGACGGTATTTTTCGGTCCCCCAACCACCAGTGTCTAACGACAGTAAACCATAACACCAAAAAAGTCATCTCACAAACATCCCACATCAGGTTATCGACTCTAGGTAATCCTGACATCAGTAAAAAGCACACATGTTTTTTAGCCGACAGGTCGGCAGTAAAGAAATGTGACCGACAGTATTAAGAACCATACAGAAAGATATGCATGCGTATGGACGTGTTGAGTCAACAAGGTTGGGAAACGTACAACACAGCTTGCGATTGCATTCTGCGCAAACAGACCAAAACTCGCTGGCATAGGGGTGGAAAGCGTACGCTGCGCTGCGGAAACTGTCTTTCGAGAGAAAAAAGATGACGCCATGAATACAGAAGCACCGAGCTGTTTCAACTCGTATTACGGATGACAAAAGATACAATGTTAATAGAATGTCCTGTTTTCATTAAAGAGTAAGATGGGCAACGCGATACCGTAGTAAAGCCATCAAAGCCGGCCGCTCAACGTTGGTGACGTTCGTAGGTTGTATGTTTGTAAGTCTTATATGAAGCATCACATGTGTGGTGGCAGCAGCAGACAAACAAAAACATTAACGTACAGAAAGAACAGATAGTCTATCCTAACATGCGGCAGTTTCATATCAACCGCTAACGTATCTCGAACACGTCACATGCGTCTGTACTAGGCGCCCGTCATGTTGCGCATAGTTTGCTTTTTCTGGATGTTGTCAGAAGAAAAATCTGATGTGCGGTCTACGACTTCACGTCTACACATGCAGAAAGCAGAAATAAATTTGACCATTGTTAGCTTAACTCAGTTTGTATGCTAGAGCTCAAAAATGCTGAGGAATGTTCGACAGAGACACTAAGGGATGTGACTGCAAACCGCAATCAATGATAGAAGTGTCGTTTTCATATCGTGGCCGGGCTTACCAGTTTTTATGCGAAAATTCTCTTGAAAAAACCTCAACATCAATAATTCAACGTCGTATGTAGCGGACGCATGAAAAAAGCTATGCCGTTTGTTGTTGAATAGTCTGATCTACGGATCACCTGCACATAGGGAAGCCGACGTAGTTTCCTACAACTGACGGCGAATAAAACCACTTTCAGCTTATACCCGTAGTTGAATGAAGAAAGACTTTAAACATTCGAAGCTAAACTTTACGAACCGTTGGAGTAAAACAACAACTTTCTCTGCTATGGAATTTTCCAATACAATAATGTAGGGTGGACTATTTCAGCATGTCCAAGATCACATTGGGTGACAGTTGAGCCCAGAGCACTGACCATATTTGTACCGACAAAACTGACATGATCGACAATCGAAACGAACACACAATTCTGTCGTCCTTAACTTGAAAAAGATTCTGCACTAATTAACAATGTTTAGAGACGGGTCAATAGAAACACTATAGGGATTAGGAAAAACCAGAAGGACTGGCAAAAATGTCAACTCTCGATGGATTGCGGACATCTTAGAAGAGACTCAATTCTCACAAAATACTCCAGCATCATCACAGACAGCAATACAAAACACTCCACACTCACACAACCACATCTCCTTTCATTTGACAAAGATGAACGTCTAAAGGGTTATTCGTTGAAATTGGGACACAGAATAGGCAGGTTACTTTATAGACAAAACTGTCTCACAGTTAGGACCCGTACTAACTGGAACACACTATCCAACTCGAGAGACAACTCGCGCCACAAATTTCCCTATCACCAAGGATTGATAAATGCGCATAGTTAACGAAATATTGTCTCGGTGTGTTTCAACGTTCGTTGCTGACATGACTGCATGCCAGTAGCTTTATTTGGGTTATCATTTATCCCTTTTTATATTCAGTGTTTCGTTACATCTGTAAACCATTCGACGCAACTTTTAACAGACCAAGAGAGAACAGGAACGAACAACAAAAGGTTTTTTCTATTTTGCAATAACCTATGAACCTATACAGAAATTCCCAGGACCCTACCCAGATTGCCGATGCAAGCGGAGCAAAGACCCGTGGAACATTGAGCAAAACATTTGCACTCGCAATTTACCGAGCCCACTGATCAAGCCATTCCTACTTATGAGTCCGACTGCAGACCGCAGACGCTTCTGCAGGAGCGGGAATCCGAAAGAGAATCCAAATTCTTAAGTGCAATAAATCTTCTGGGTTAGATAAATTTCGTCGGCCCAAGTTATGGATAGTGGAAACGCGCTCGTTCCAGGGTTTGAGATACTTTAAAATTCCCAACGTTCTGTAGTCACCGGTAGTCACGCGATCTTCAAGAAAGTTCAGCGCGACCCGGACACGTACTACCGAGAATATAGTCTGGTTTCAATCACTCCAAAGGTGTTATCGCACGTTCTGTTTCGCAAACTTTCTAAAGGGTGCAAAGGGTACTGCGGCAAGAGGATCGAGATGATGATTACGCAGACCGTAGAGGCAGTGATGTCACTTTTAACCTCAGCCGGCTGCTCAGACATCACCAAGTCTACAAACGGTCAACAGTAATTATCTTCCCAAACTTCAACGTGGCACATTAGAGCTAGCAAATATTTGATGTAACTTAAAGGTCACGTCTGAGAATTATGGAAAAGATATGAATGAAGAGACCAACAGTTGCGTGTGTAACATAGACATGGGGTCTACAAACCAGAATCAATCGTAGCGACAAAGGACACCGTTGCAATAATCAGACCTATACCAACGGAAGATGTTCATCACCAATTCGTTCTTCAGAGACTTTGCACGTAAGCGGTGAGGTTACAATTTGTGCAATAAGACAATCAGATGACGAGTCTGAAAATGATGACCTGAGTACCATCTCATATGATACAGTCACTCTTCGTTGCATTTAGTTTTCTTCTAGAACCGAACCTGGGGCTGATGAGGAAAAGCAAAAAAAAATATTTAGAAAACAGCAAGGCATTTGGATTAACTTCTACTGACTCAGCTCAACGTTGTGGCTGGAAACGTAATCAAGCAAGACAGAGAATCATGGTGTATCCGGAATTCCTAACCCGAAAGTCTTAAAATCACGTGTCAACAATCCTACACAAATTCGTTTCTGATATTATATCAATACTGTGACCAGTTACATTTTGTCGCAAGCTGGTCGGTGGTACTTGTCAGGAATGACCACAAATTAATGATAGGCGACCAGAATTAATGAAAATTCTCAGAATCCGAAAGAGACAATGCACGTGACAGCGGTTGGATAGGAATGTACATCATATGGGAAGACTTCAGACAAGGAAATTAGTTTTGTACAATCGACAACAGATGTTGAGATAAAATGAACGTGTGTGCTTGCGTCAGTGTACTTAAGCTAATCCTGTGATTATTGTCCGGCACAAAATTGATGACGTAAATGTTTTGAGCGTGAAATTTTGACGTGCAACTGACTAAGAGCCTGGGCACATATATTTGAATGACAGACTAAAGGAATTATGCGAAACATAAGCTGACGTTCAAACAAGAAAACGGCTCAGAAGTTTGACACAGAACTACGATTATGGCCTGTACTACTCTGCGGTTGAAGAACTGAATACATTCATCAGCGGTTTAGTCACTGTAGTAGGTATTCGTCGCCAAGTTAGAAGGCTAATGTTTTACAGAATACATAGCTGGCGACTTCAAAGGGAATGGTAGATAGTGGCGTCTAATGATGTTAACGTTGTGGTGTAGTGGTGCCAAGTCCTCTACAAAATGAGCATAATCAATAAGAAAGCTGTCACGTGAATGTCTACCATACCATACCATACCTACACTTCGGTTGCTTCTATGCAAGGTATAGACATAGCAAGATTAATTATGAGAGAATAGGTATGTTGTTTCTACGAGAAAATTCCCGTGCGTTAGCTTTCATTTATCCATAAATTAAGATTGTCCATCTATGGTTGTACGACAGCTACACATTAGTATGAACCAATGACACATCAGACAATTTACTAAAATACTTATTGTTGTGAGTTAAGAAGGTGGATGGTACGAAAATTGCTTATTTAGAAAATCGATATAGGCGATATATGCCTCAACACCACATCAAATGTAAACACCCACTTTTGAATAACAAAAATCTCAGGAAGCCACAGCTGCCCATGTAAAATTTATGTGTGGGAAACATTATTTCTTGTTGGAGTGTACCACAATTCTCTTTGTATTTTGCCTAAATAACACGATACCCCAATACATGCCTACGTCTGACTACTGACGAATGGTACAGTGTGATGGTCGCTACAGTATGACTGCTATCTCCTGAAGACAACACTTGGCATAAGGGTTGAAGGTCAGATTCCTTCTGTCAAACACAAAACCGCATCAAGTTTGCGTAGTTTACTCCATAACTCCCACACTTTTACAAACAACGTTCTGCACTGTCACCTCCTTCGTTACTTTTATTTGAAGTAGTGCTACCAAAGTAGATACCATTCAGGTTCAGAGTAGCAGACAACCAGACCAGACGATTGTTGAAATATCTAACCCCATATTATTCGAACACTCGCACAACCAGATCAACAAGCAGTTAGAACTTACACAATAGAAACCCTGATCATTGACATTTACTATGATGGGGAAACAGACTTAGACGATTAGAACACCGTATTGGATCTACACTCTACCGGATAAACTTGTGGCATGAAATTCATAGACCATGTGAAATCAGCATCATAGTGAGCGGATGTTCAGGCTGCAGTGAATGTTGATGCAGAGTCCGTCTCAACTGACGGGATTTCACACAACGAGTGGACCTGCGCTAAACGGTTTGACGGAATATAGTTTTTACGACTGCAGTATGCTTTCCCTTCTTTGTTTCCCTTCGTGGCTGTATAGCAGTTAAGCATCAATGTGAACCCCTAGTGTATTGCTGTCTACGATGATGATGATGATGACGATGCGCTCCCAATGATAGTAGACAAGCGAAGCCAAAGACGATATTCAAAAGCATCCAATCGACCACCCATGTACAGCACATGCCTGTATGTGACCGTCCTGACGTGAAGGCATAGTCCAATGTACTAACAACTGATGAAAGTATGTCAGGTAATCAGCATTCCATGGCTGCGTGAGAGCGTTCCAATCGCTATTCGGTAGGATTGCCGAAAGTGGCAACTTGTTTCTTGTTCAACTCTGTCCTCGATATCTGGAAAGGAGCCCTGGTAGTCTACTCACACAGTGGAATGACACTCCTATGCAGTGACTGCCACTGCGACTTAGAGCATGGTGACGAAATCGACCCAGTATGTAAAACCACATACGCGGCAATCGAGATTCTCGACAGGCTAGCAATATCTGTTTACTTTATCGGTTTCCGTACGTCTCAGTGAAGTCTAAGGTTCCATATAAAAGCCGACAGGGGTTGTATTGGTAACCTACAGGATAGTTATTTCAATAGTGATTTACTGTCTGATGAAATAAGCGGTGAAGTAGCCAAATAATGGATAACATATGTAAACTGTTGTCACCTGTGTTGTTCAAACGATGAGTATTATGATGAATATATACTGACCTATTGCTGTCAATGCTGATGGAGCTCTGGTCCGTCATTTAAATAATCGTTATTAGCATGATCAGGATAGCATTTTTTTTTAAAAACTGTTGAAACTTCAGAGAATGAGACAGGCAGCAGTTAAATTTAAATGCAAACGGGACTGATATCCGCAAGGTGCTAAAAGAAGTGAGGTTGGAACGGAGTATAAGCAACGCTCGCTTATTAAAATCAGCCGAAATCAACGAAGCTAAAAAGCAGACAGCCCTAAGTTGCGATCGAAGGTTTGTGCATATAAACAATTTAAAGATGGCATTCGGCTGCTGGGCAGCATGAGCTTAACATACGACTGAGACTTACCGACGAAGATCCACAGCCATCGTCAATTTCAGATATGGATGTGCAACCTGAAAGGCAGTAAAACAAAAACAAGACAACCTTGTAAGCGGCTCCTTTCGACTATACGCCTTAGGCGTACATGGTTACAAATGAAAAGCCCGAATTTTGTTGGAAATGTCCGGAACATTGGGACGAATGTCGGTCTAGTGGATGGGGGCGATGGCGTATAGACGAATATGTGATTGTGTATACGCGCACCTCAGGAGAAGCTATCGAAGAAACAACCGTTCGTACTCACTGACGTAAGAACGTTGTGTATGGGAAATTACCATACAGCTCCGAATTCAACAAGGAAACATAAATGATGCTATACTGTAAGGTCCACTATAGTGTTCTACTGAGCTCGACAAAGAAGGAAGCTCGATTCAAAGTGCGCCAGTGAAATATTTCTCATACAATAAGTAATTAATTTAAAGCGGAAGATGAATCACTTGGTAGCACAACAAATTACACACAACAATGCTCACATTCATGTGTTCCTACAAAAAAACTGACTTCAGTTTACCATGAAGGTCAAGTTTTGACTCAACAAACTACCAGATGTAATCACATGGCTTACAAAAAAGCAAACTAAGGGAACAATACACAGCCTCTACGCAAAAGCCGTGGCATAAGGGGCATTGGAAATTACAAAAAATTGTGTTGATTCCGAGTAGAATCAGCAAAAAAGCATTTTGGGTTATTGCAAGTTTAATTACTATTGTAGTCAGAAAATGGCCGCCCTGGAACTCAAAGCCCCGACCACAAGACAGGATGCCTACACACTATTCGTCGAGACACCTTCGTATACCCAAGAGTATCTAGTGCTGACTGTATTTTCCTCACGATGTAATGCTTGTTTATGTGACGAACTCTGATTTGTTTATTTTTAACAAGTTCAATTAAACTGTTTACACTAGTGCTTTGCAAGGTGCCAATTACTGACCGATGACTTCCGTGCACACTCCAACTGGCTGTAAGTTGAACATCTTAATTGAATGTTAAATTATGTGCAGAATCCGTTTGATCTGAGCAAACCTTCAACATTCCGTCTTGATTCTCTCGAATCAAGTTGTTTACAGCTGTCCTGATAGACTATGTATAACCGTGGATCCTAACAGATACTATAGTTTGTTTGTGCAGGTATTGGTAAGCAATTCTTTTGAACCGGACTGCCTAGAGAAATACGATTCGGACGGACGTCCGTGAGTTCAACGAGCAGTTATTACGCTGCCGGGAATGAAAGCGCGCGGTACGCAAGGGAATCATCGGTGCCACAGGTCGTGGTGACATGACTATATGGTGTTGCGATGTGTGGGGCCGCGTGTGCGCTGGCCGTTTAGGATTAGTAGGTCACCAGCGTACTCATAGTGCACCGTCGGCGAACAGACAACGAGTACGTTAGGTTCAGGTAGGTCATATCAGCATATCTATTCTGTTTTTGTTAATTATTGCACCGACCAAGATTACGGTCATTTGGCAACCAATCCGCTTCGCTTTTCATCTATCCATTCTTTTCTTCACCTTTATCGGTGTACTGAATAATGAATCGCTTGCCTGATCTTTTCCTATCCCAACTTTGATTCGTTTTTCAACTCTATCCTCTCTAAAATGCACTGCCATGCACTCGTATACTGAAATGTTTCTTGTATTACATTCTACACATCTTTCTCCCTGGTGTAGATCTTGTCATTGTAGTCTCTCTCACTGTTTATTTTCCGAGAGATAAGGGTTTCCTTTCTGTGCTAGCCATTCAATTGGCTAACCAGCATTGGCCAGCTAGACACAAAGGCCTCACTTACACATCTACTGGTCTTATTCCTTCGGGTTTACACCGGATACGTGGTGTATGAGTAGAACCGCAAGTGGTTCAGCGCAAGCCACTTGGGGATGACGGTTGAAAGCGCAGACGTCCTTTGGCTTCGGTCACTGTGACAGGCTAATCCGTTTCGGATGCCGCCAATCAAGTAATTCTTTTTACCAGTTCCCGTAACAGAACACACAAAAATGTTAGCCTTCGAGTCATAAGATGGACAATCATTGCATTTGTACGGCTGCTTCAGTAACAAATAAAAATAACCAGGAAGATATCCCGAATAAGGGCGATGAACAAAAAGAAAACAAATAATCGGTGTCGAAGACACCTGTGCCAAGAAATTAGGTTCATGGGAGTCTAAAGTCTATATGCAATTGCCTTTAAATACATGATGTCCGCTTCAGAAAGCCAATGGCGACTGCTGGAAACTTTAGTCTTTGCAACCGTGGTAACGTTAACCGCTGCCATCCGTAGCCAGCTCTGTCTATCGATTAATAACATCGAGTATCCGTCATTCTTCAATGTGGCTGTGAGCAATCGAAGTTACATGAAAAAACGTATAGCACGTGTAAGCAATGGTTAAACCAGCACTCACGGGTTCCAGAACGGTGTAAAACTTGCAAGATTTAGGTTGTCTTTCAATAAATGGATCACTTTATTGATCTGTCAACCCTTGGACCGAAGATGAGGCCTGGGAGAGGTATTCAATTTTCTCCTTACAATTCAACTGTGGCTCGTAAATTAGCATAAGATTTCGCCATAACATGGACCGTTTATTAGAAGTGCGCAAAACACGAGGATATCACACACATAACATATATACGGCGATATTGCCAGTCTAATATCAACATGAAAAAACAGTAAGTACCTACAAAAACGGACTCCCCACAGCAACTTCACTCACACGTCGATAAGGCACATTCTACAACACAAACGCCGCCAGAGGGAATGCGGATTATCAACAAGTCAAAGACTAGAAACCATAGGAAACGATACCAGAGGAAAATGCCAGTGATTACTTCTTCTATCACGCCACTATAGTTAACAAAATGATTAAGAATCCACCTTTCCTACGAAAACCCAGTCGCACTTCCGAGAGCCTAAGCGACGGAAAAACAACATAACACACTAGATGTGATGCAACAAATTGGGAACGTTCTATATTCCTCCAATTTTAGCCTCAATGCTATGAATAAATCAAAGAAAAACATTGATAATTCTAAAGCTCTCAAACACACATCCTATGACTCTCTAATAAGCGCAGCCACTGCCACGGTTCACCTGTCACTTCAAGCAACTACTTCGGTTCAGTTTACAAGTCTGGTAGGTTTTGGTTTGAACGCCATGAGTTGTTCTCGAAAAGGAGTGTTCGTCAAGGGGACCCACTATCCCTTGTATTGCTAGTACTCGCCTTGGATGAACATCTCTCATCCTCTGATTTTGACCCTGCCTGAAACACACCGGGCGGCCGATTCGATTAACTGGCATATGTGGCTCCATCAAGAGAAACGCTGCCAACCAGACAGGAACATTTGCAGAATAGTCTGATTGACATCAGTTGACAGGGAACCACTCGAAGACCCAATGCACCCAAATAAACGCGGATAGGAAAAGATGACCCACTGTTTTTAGCGACTAACCCTTAGAAATAGGTGAAACCAACATAGTATCCGCCACCCCCACAACAACATTCAAAATATACCATTCAACTGCGGGAATCTTGTCACCTGCAGCTGCTGATTTAAAAGGTATGCTAGGATGTGACGGCAGTGCTCTTAAAACCCCAGCAAAAAATCGGAATATTCCAGACGCATCTACAATCGGGATTAACTCTTCAACCCGATATAGTAATATGCTTGACAGAAATCGGATTCTGCCCCTCGCAATAATTAACACGGAAAATCTCCGTCCCGAAAATAACGCGACTGTCCCCGTAGTTGCTCCCAAGACAAATCAAAAGAGGGCTGCAAAAATTAGTCTTGTTCCGCTCCGAAAACGTGCGGAACAAGGAGGGAAGCAAAAGGTATTTATATGGTACACAGCGACCCAAAAACATTCTCGAATCAGAAAATCGAAGGACGGGAACCGAAAATAATAGTTGAAGACACTAAATCATCAATGAAGATAGCGGCACAAAAGTCGAACAGGTAAAAAAACAGCCAAGGTTACCTCTCGACCGTTCTGGACAATTCTGCTCATTCTGATTAGATAAATCGTTTTTCTCCAGGAAGGAGGCAGCTTTGGATGGAGAAAATGTACTCTCTAACATCCTCAAACCGACGTCGGTAGCCAGAACGATTGCAACATTCAAAGAAGAAGCATAGCGTTCGTTTCACAAACTTCAGTCACGCTCTCGTACTGATTCTGACACATGCAAATGACACAGCACTGAAGCTGCATTATTAATTAGTAAACTGATAAACAAGAAAATCTCGACGATTTCGGAGCCCCATATATTCACGGTCAACTCATTTCATAAACCCGACGTCCTTATATTCGAAGACTGTACAATCTTCGTTACCGATGTACCTATTGGTGATCCGTACAAAAGAGAAGCCATAATCAAACTGAAGACGGATAAACACATTTCTCAAAAACCTGTTCATTACACTTTTGCTTTTCTCCGTTTCTGAAACCGCCCTATTTCCAACACATCGTGGTGTCCCATCAAAATTAATAACAGGGGTTTCATACAACCACCGTCATATTAATCTCTCCAGCAAATGGATCTTCCAAAATGATATACCAGACATTTGTGTAGCATTTGGTCAAGGCGCCCTCAAAATATTCGATTTATACATGACAGATACTTTATATATATATATATATATATATATATATATATATTGCACTCATATATAGATTTCAATAAACATTCACCTCTGATACGCTGACTCAAATTTGAATCATAATCTTCAGTCACGTGTCTCATTTATGCAGGGACATTACACATCTTGACAAATTGTGTAAATCCCGAAAATGAGAGTTGTATGTCTTTTCTTAAAAATAAATTGGTAATGTTACTCCGGAGAAATCACACGTAACTGACAATTCAATTGGTTTGCTCCTATTGAAGGTCATAGCGTGGCTGTCAAAACCCGTTTGTTCCGGTTTTCCTACCAAAAACGAATAGACAGATTGGTTTCGTTATGTTGAAACTACTTCATCCCATAACAAGACACGATTAATTGTTTGAAGAACTTTCGACTTTCAAATATAAGATGCAGCTGCGCAGTACTTTGTAACTGGTTTTACCGCAGTTATAATTGAGAAAGTTGACCCTATCCGCCCTCAGTAGTTCATTTATCAAATGTAATGACGAGCTACCCTGAGATTCTGTATCGGTTACAAATTCACTAACCAAAGGACTGAAGTCAATAGCGTCGACCACTGAATGCTCATCTGATTGACGTCAGCTTGTCCGACCGGTGAAATTAATGAACAGCGGGAACAATGCGAGTGAGCGAAGTACATCCGGTCAACTCGTGCTCGCTCAGTAAGAACAGACAGTTCAGCATGTTGGCCCCAATTCGACGACTCCACCTTATGTTACGATGGACTCAGTGGTCTACGCATGATCCGTAAACGGTTAGCCTGCTTGTAATTCTACAGTGGGGGTTGTTCCCAATAACTTGACGCTTCTTTCGAAGGATAACACATAAGGATACAGTCAAAGTATTGTACGTTTACAGTCAGGCATTTTAATTGTGGAATTGACATTGTTTGCCATAAACACCACATGACTGATTGCGACTGGATTGCAATCATAGGGATGTCGATCACTAAGTACCACGAACGCGTGTCACAACGAGGTAAAGGATAAAAACAGTTGAAATATTCGTACTTCTCATCATGTTACGAAAGAGCAACTTGTTGCGACTGGAAAACGGTTTCATTCTAGTGTAAGATGGATTACTGCGCAACTGTGGAGATTGAAAATTTCCACATATTACATCTTAATGAGCGCCAACTCAGATAATAATATCATCAAAAGAAGTCCTAGTGCTTCTCGTGAACAAATGTAAGAACACTGGACCAGTAACCGGCTCGAAATGTCTCAGAAATGAAGTCTAAGTTACATGATTCTGCATGAACAACACCAAAATACTTCACAAAACTTCTTCACTGTCTCACCAGAGAGTGAAGAAAATTCCTCTTCGTTAAACTATACCAGGTTCAGCGGCACTTAGGGTGAGCTGAACGTAAGTTATCCTGGACATGTCGATGGAATGTCGCCGTATATGGTAGCAAAGAATCAACACAGAGAAAAAGTTCAAAAATACACACACTATACTTAATGAAAAAATGGCTGGAATTCAACTTTTGCAACAGTGTGTATAGTCCTCATCTCAAGCATATCCGTGAACTTTTGAATACAATGAGGTAGGCATGAATACCAAGACCGATCGTGGAAGATCTTACGGTGTACACAGAACGTTAGGTTTTATTTCAACGGTGGTGCCCCTGAAAAGGTCGACGAGTTCGGTAAAAAAATATCTACTAGGTCCACTGTTAGTTGATATTTATATGACGAAACTGGAACGAGAAACCGTGTAAGCAATCAGTCAGGTCGCCTTATGCAAGGTGGTCGCTAAGGCATGAGATATACTTGAAAGCTTCTTGAGGAGACTTAAGTCATCCCATCTCAACATCTGTTTCACATGTGAGCATGAAGACGATAACTCATTGGTTTTTCTCAATGTAATAACGAGGTGAAAAGCAGGTAGAAAGACTAAGCGTGCAGTGTGCCAAAAACTCACGTGAACGGGACAGTATCTCAATCTCCTCAACCTCCGGCCCAGGCAGCACGAGTGCGCTCTGGTTCCAATATTGTGCCACAGAATCAGTAACATTTGCATATCGAAGATCTTGGAGGAAGAGTCACGGTTACTGAAGAATATAATGCGTTCAAACAGCCATCCTGACTTGTTCATCTAGCGCCAAAGCCAATTGTACCTCCAGAATGTTTATATATATATATATATATATATATATATATATAACATGATAAAAGCTACATATATCTTCGAACGTTCCACGACGAATAGGAAGAAAAAAATGAGGAATACGTATGGTAAAATGAAGAAAGACTAATTAAGAATGATTTTCTAAAACTTGCATCGTCTTGTCTAGAGAAACCCAGGCAGATGGTGCGTAAACCTGCCTCTTGGAGCGCACATCGGAAGTTTGAGTCGACCGATTAACAAAGCCTCAGTGAATTTTGTCAGTTTAATGCAGTCACACGCCGTGATCACACAAAACGATATAAATCGGCAAGAACAGATAAATGTGAGTTCGATCGGCAATCAAGACAGTTGCTATTAATCCAATACAAAAACAGGTACAAAATGAAAAATTAAACTAACACTGGCATAGTTTGTTTATTTTCAAGGCCAGTCACGTGCTGTAGCACAATCACTAGAAAAAATGAAGTTTACACAACTTTTCGTTGGGTTTAATCGACCCTCGGAAACAGAGTGAGGTTACTGATACTGAGATCTCAACTATTATTCTTGAAACACAACGCTGATGAAGTTCCGTAAAAATTGACAAACCTTCAGAGCCAGTCTGCGTTCGTGATTGTTCAACACGTACCAGTGTGGTTGACTCTTCCGTCAGCGGTAGCGCAGAACACGAACGTGAACTTTCCAAAGTGAGAGTTCCTTCACTGTGAACCGTCGGAGAATCGCGTTCAACGGATGGGGGGAAATTGCTCGAACTGGATAATTTCACATTCAAAGGATCCAAGATGGGAGAATGTGGCAAAAATAAACTTTCGTGGTTTCCTTGCAAACGTGCATGATCACCTAGCCCAGATGCTCCATGTGGGGACTCCACCACGTTTGCAGGTCTTGCAATGCCGGTTAAGCTGGATGCAGAGACAAGCAAGGAATTGAAAGGAGCAAACTCGTGGTCGAGTACATCGCCAGCTTCACCACGAACTGAACGAGGAGACATAACAGATGGGCTATCGAGGGAACCAGAAAGACTTGAGTTCGGATAACTGACCGGCGGGTTGGACTGGTGTGGGATAGAAACTTCAGTGAAAACAGGCGAATCCTCCAAGAAACAGGATTGCGTATCCGCTCTCGTTGGTGCACTAGTAGCCGAAGTGATTGACGGACGACAATCTGTGTTATCATCGCTGTCGGTGGCCACACCAAGTAGAGCTAAATTTTTCAACAGTTCACATCCAATCGCTCCACAGCCGACCTATGGCGAAACACAAGAAAGAATGATGAAAAAAAACGTGAAAAGGTACATATTGTGCTGTTGTTTTTGAGCAGAGAAGAAACCATAGGCAAAAAATACTATTCAACCGCCCAAAAGTAAGTCAACAAGTGAGAATTCTGAACACGCAGTTTTGGAATGAACCTGCCGTTAACAATTTAGCTAACGGAAAGGAAAACAAAAGTTCGAGTTCAGGACTAGCAGAACCTTCACGACATCGGAAATTGGTTACGCCGGTTTGACACATCATACCATGGGGCTGTCAACGAACCCTCGGAGTCCTCAGATGAAATGTGGATCATCATCATCGTATACAGCAATACATCAATGGTTCACATTGATGCTTAACTGCCGCACAACCACAAATGATGAAAAAAAGTTTTTTTATAAAACCTATATGAGAAGAGAGCAAAAAAAGAAGGGAAGGGGAATGGACCTAACTACTGAAAATAACTACGTCTATATTCAAACATACATCAAGGCGTCTACATCTTGTAAACAAACAAACTGAGCTGTAAGTGAAAGTAAGGCGTCATCAGCAAGACAACCTCCTCAAGGCTTTCACTGCCCCGCGTCATCAAGTGCACTCACTTCATAGACAACTCGGACAAACAACAACAACATTCACTCCACTGAGTAAGGTTAGCTGCCATCCCACCTAACGTCTCAAGCCACCGACTCTGTGAGTCGCGAGGGTTCCAGCCCGGAAGACGAACTCGATTTATAATGACCAACTCTTTCGTGAATGATTTCATTTATCTTCGCCAGGTCATCATCTGTCCATCTCGCACCTTAAGCCAGTCGGCCGCATCGTCGACAAACACTGCTCGGTGTGGCAAACGATTAGCTGGCACCCTTAGTACATGACCTAACCATCTAAGTCCGCGCAAATGTAGTGACTGAACAAAAGAACTCGTTTGAAAATCAATGCCAAACACCCGCTTCCTAACCTCCTTGTTGCTTACTCGATGGTGTCACCCGATACGAGCGATTGAACGCAGACATCAGTGGTCAAATATCTGGAGACAGTCCACGTCCACTACTCTGAGCAGTCAGGTTTCGCTGCCGTAAAGTAATACAGCCCTCACTGTTGTCTGATATACGCAACCCGTAAGTTTCAGGAAATTACCCCTCTGTCGCCACAGGTGCCTCAGGTTAGCGAGCACCGCCCTAGCCTTGGAAATATGCGCCTCTATTTCATTCTCTTCACCTCCGCCGCCGCCGCAGCAGATGCAGCTTCCCAAGTGAACAAATCCATCAACAACCTCCATGACTTCATTATCTAACATTAAACCTACGTAATCACAGCAATCTTGCAGAAGTACTTTGCATTTCGAGGCTGCAAAACGCATTCCGGAATACTCAGCAGAACGCAAAACTGCGTTAAGCGCTGTTTGTAACGCTTGAAAGTTGTCAAACAGCAACACCTTGTCATCAGCACAATCAAGACCAGTCAGTCTTTCACCAGGTGGGAGGTCCATACTGGCATCATACGATCGTCGCAGACAGTACTCCATTATTTCATCCATGACGAAATTGAACAAAAATGGTGAAAGGGGACAAGCGTGACGTACGCTGTTGATGGTGTTGAAACTGTCAGGCAGTTCACCGTAAACCCTGACCTGAGCCGAAGTGTAGGAATAAAGCACCGACAATAGGTTCACATACTTAGTCGGTACACCTCTGCGTTGAAGTGACTCTAAAAATGTAGATTGATCCACCGAATCGAACGCACCTTCACAGTCGAGGAATACGGCGATTGTTGGCCGGCGGTACATATGACACTGCTCCAGAATTTGACGAAGGGTAAAAATGTGATCTATATAACCCCACCCACGGCGAAACCCTGCCTGTTCCTCTCTAATATTTACTTCACGAACTGCAGAGAATCAACGAAATATAATGCATGCCAGAACCCTTGAAGTGACTGGGGTCAAACTAATCCCATTATGGTATTCACAAGAGCCCGGGGCTCCTTTTTTAACATGGGAACTATTATCGAGTGACTCCAGCACGGAGGGATGGTCTCCGTCGACCACACAGATTAAAACAACTGAGTTAAGGCCTCTACTGACACCTCTCCACCTTCTGGCACTAGATCATCTGGAACAGCAGCCTTATTACGATTGAGAGCCGAAAGGCAATTGCGAACCTCAGTCTCAGTGGGTGGTTCCAAATCTATCGACCAGGATGATACATCACAAGTTTGTGGCGGCAACACAATAGAAACAGGAGGTCAGCAAATGTGACCATCAAAGTGTTCCTCCCAGCGTTCCAACCTTCTGGACTTATTATAAGTTAGTGTGTCATCTACCTCGCTGATGGCTTCACTGACAGACGGTCGCTTGGGACCAGTAGCATGGATCAACTTAAAGAGTTTGCCACTGTTCACTGAGGTGAAAGCGATCTCCATTTCATTAACTTTTTCCACTAACCAAGCCTCACGATCAGCCCTTAGACTACGTTTCAGCTTCTTAGGGATATCTCTTCTAGACTTATGATGTGAACTACCAGGAGGAACCTTCCGTCTGGTTTCTAACAATTATAGAAGTTTCTTTGAAATCCAATGTTTGTCAAACTTATGTGTCCCCTATGCCGCATGCTATAGTACCTGCTTTCCGAATAGCTTGTGAGATTTGTGTTCAGCCGCTATTAGGATCTTCGGGGTGGGTACCACTAAGGCAGCTTTCTAAGCTGGTTTGGTACTTATGCTTTACCGATGGTAAAGCCAATTTCTCAACAGCCAGTCGTTGCTGTCGGTAGGGTCGTTGACCAGCAAAAGTGAGAACAAAACGACAACATACCAATGCATGATCTGAGCCCAAGTACATGCTCCAATAAGAACGACAGTCTTGGATGGAAATTCGCCACCTGTAACTAACAGCTATGTGGTATATCTGAGACCATGCCTGATTCGAAGCAGGCGGGCGCCAAGTATAGCAATGACGTGAACGGTGCCTAAAACTAGTGCTGGCTAAAAACAGCTTATACTTAGCGCATAGCTGCAACAATCGCCCACCATT
>LUCH01000259.1:0-46981 GCA_013368495.1 Paragonimus heterotremus | reverse complement strand
GTTACCACGGTTAGCTACATCTGTTGTGGGGCCCATAGAGTAATTATCAGAAATGGAGGTAGGGAGGGGCCTGAGAGCTAAATTTGATAGGACAGTGGGGGAGGGGTCAGCAGTGGTATGTTTTCGCCTATCAACGCTGTTGCATGAAGCAGATAGGGCAACCCGGTTTATACTGCGAGACGGCCGATGCAGTATGGAATTACTGGTGTTATGACTATTCATGGTTGTGTGTGGACTGAGATACTACCAGGGCGCTTAGACCTAGACAGGAGAACGATTAGGTTTCTCAGCCAAAGCCTTTGGCTCAAAAGCTCATACCGTAAGGCAGCGGGTGGGTGGCAGTGTACCAAAACCGGAACGTTTTCCGGAAAAGGATGCCAACCTGCTTCCAACCCCCAACCTGGAGAATGGTTTGTCAGACCTCTACCTATTGGCCTGCCTGGCATGAGTGACTCTGTCGGTGTGGTGGCCACACCGCCCAGTTTAGCGCAATAGGTCACCGAGATGCGCAAGCCCTCACACCACGTCAAGGTCTAGTCTCGCTGAAATCTGGACGCTTCTGGTAGATCCAATTACAATCTGCTATTACTAGTGATTGTTGTACTTGCCTGTTTATTAGCTGGGAAAGTAAACTTATTTCACAGCTGTTGCTCACAGGTACGAAGCTTCATAAACCACAACTCGGCAGCGCTCTTCATATTCGTCGAATGACCTTTCATAGGCGAAGTCAAGGAAGGCGACCATTAGCATGTTAATCCGAATGAGCCTATCTGCGTAACCTCATTATACATTAAGAAGGACATTTCACATAGCAGGTATCAATAACCACCAGTGCAGTTGCAGACAATTTCTGGTTTGCTGGATACCATTAACACCACTCACGCCAGAGAATTAAGCCCACAACTCGTGATTATGTAACAGAATGACACTCCACGCACTTGAAGACTAGACGACGGTCACTGGTAAGCAACATGCCCTAGCAACTGCAATTTTTCCATAAGGTTAATTGGACCTCTGACCACCGGAACAAATGGCAGCGAAACCTCTTCCAACGTTGTCTGGATCAGTGACTGATGCTTCTAGTCTATAGGTCAATCACAAGTGGCAGGTTGATTTCAGTCTATGAGGAAGAAGTACAGAAATTTAAAGGCTGAATGAATTGTACAGTTATTTGCAGTGACGAACAACACAAACTTGTGTAGGATACCTGACGTTCTAGATCGAAACCTAGGTTTTGAAAGCGGTTTTAAGCCAATGACTCTAATCCTGTCAGTCACAAACTGGTCAGAGGTTACTACAGTAGCCAAGCACAGGTTTACTCTTTTCTCGGTCACTCATGGTGGTTAAATTTTGACATTATTTTTCCTTATTTGTTGAAGTACGCTGTTGACATTGCACTTGGTCGTATATACCAGAGGCTGAGAGTTGGAGTAAAACGATTCAGTTTAGTTTGAGAACAAACAGACCGAGGCACGCAGCTCTTGTCGGCCGCCTAGGACCCAACAAGAAGATGTGGTTTTCACTCGCGATTCGTTGAACTTTTACACGTGCCTTGGATGCATGCAGCCAGGCAGAATGAAACAAGTTTTCATTATCGTTACTTTTTCATGGACACTGGCCGATTTCGCCACCTTTGCTGAACACCGCTCGTCCATCTAGCCCGGTATGCTGACCGTCAAAACTTAACGATCACCTGGAATTGGCAAGATAGACTTATAGGTTAAGAATCTACCACAAGAATTTAGATGGGAGAGTACGTGCGTACATAAACAAGAACGAGTGATGTAACAGTGGCTAATAGATCGTGTCTTCTATTATGCATTCAACTGTATGGCTTGAATCCCAACCCGGGAAGGAGGCGTGAGCACCACCACGTATTGGAAACAGACTAAAAAAACTAGACCACAGGGGTTATGAATATATATATATATATATATATATATATATATATAGCAAACAAGTATCATACAAAACAGCCAAGAAAAAGTGAATCCGACGGGAAGATCATATAGGGTAGTCGTAAAGGTACAACGAATCAAGCGATAGAGAAGGTGTCAACAAACAAACAAGAACAAACAGTTCAAACAGTGTTGAAGTATACAGCTGCAACCTGACTGGCCAACTGGAGCAATTTACACACATCCACTCGACACTGAATATGAGTCAGGCAATGTGCACCGAAATAATCAAGCTTCATTTTAAACAGTCCATGTTCGATTCCACCTGTAAGTTTGCAAAATCATGCAGATGATGGCACCCCGAAGTTGGATCAATTGATACCGTGCAGATCATCTTGACTGCTTTGTCAGGAGATGTACCTCTTAACGGTGATGTACACAATGTTACATTGTAAGGTTATGATGATACAGCTCATACATGGACTGTCATCTAGTCATGTGAAAACAACTTGGTCTCTCTGAATCACACTGCTAGCGGTTTCAGCTACGGAGCTTACCGTGAGTACATCTACCATCAATGTTGCTCGTCCGGAAGGACTTGTTATTTCACGATGATAGTGCTCCGAATGATTGACAAAATGTCAAAGAATTCAAGGCATACATAACAATGGCATTGTTCTTTAAGGGGTAAATCCACATTGAATTTGTAGTTCAGTTTGTGTCCAACTGTTTACGGTATTCGAACTACGTCACCTATGTGTGAAGAGTTCGTGTGAAAATCGATTGATCGAAAAAGGACAGTCACTCAACCAAGGTCACTCAGACGAGGAGCGAATAGGGGTACGTAAAATCAAAACCAGTTGTGAGCAATCACGGCGCATTATGTCATGTCAGCTTCGAGACAACTAGCTTATGTTGATTGACACTGACCAGTCTGGTCCACAAGTGTGCAAGACGTACGTGTGGTACGCGCGGGCTGAGCGCCGAGAAACACTCTGTCCATCTACGGTCCAAAGAAATTAGAACTGAATATCGTTGAGTAACAGGATGTAACCTCCTCACTTGCCAGAACCCAGTAAGCAATCCATGCACTTAGCTGTCACTCATTTATATACCCTGCCACCGAGATCCCACTTTCATCAAATCTACGTCGATCAGCCCAATTCATAATACAGAGCTTCACATTACTGTCTGGAACACACCTCAAAAACCGAAAGGATATTTCAATCTCTCTTTATAGTTACACTTCTCTTCAATTACGATAATTGATTTAGTAGTGAAGATTGGAATCATACAGACCGGCCTCCTAATGTTGAGCTAAGTGCAACAAGGTTTTCTTTCACCTGACCGCACGATTTGTCTCTGGGCGCTGGAGACCGGAGTAAACAAATCAACAAAATATGTTAAAACACCTGTCAATAATTTTGTTAAAGTACATCGTTGAATGACCTTTTATACATAAGTAAAATTAGCGAAACGTTTACTCTTGATAAAAAAAAGTCACGTAAAATGAATGTGGCAAAAACATATGGCTATCATCTCATAGGTGTACGTTTATTCATAATCTAAACAGGTGTGTACACACGTACTACACAAACGTGCTTCGGAAAGGTCAACACATGATGAGTACGATGTTCGGACACATGTCACATGCAACGAAACGTGGCTCCTTCTTCGAGAAAGAAGGCTAATCGACAACCTCGCTACGAATCTAACTGGGAACCTGTGAAGCCTACTCATTCGACAAACAGTTACGCCAAGATCCACAGCTTCATGATAGAGTTAAAGGATACTTTAAAAAGGGGAACAGAATAGGCTGAGTCCATTCAACTTTCCTGTCAAAACGATGTACTGTGTTTCCAGAACTGAATGGAAAAAGAACGTAACACAGTCTTATTCCGGTGAACCACATGATAGAGTGAGTTAGTATTAAAGTAGTCGGGGTAATTTTATGACTCGTTTTATCAACACATTTGGAATAAGTGGGATTGAAGTAGCTTTTCATTGGTACGCATATGAATACAAGTCAGTTAGGCATGAAAAGTGTACACTTGGCGATGCAAAACTATGGACAAAATATTTAGAAGACCTGCAGCAGGTACATGAGGGTTAAAATCAAACAGGCCTTCTGCTCCGATTGACCGAATAGGGTGATCGAGCATTACGATCCGATTTAGGTTAGATACGATTACTTGACTAGGACGGTGGCTGTCTGACGATGATAACTTACCAGAAAAGCACTCAAATGACGCAACCGTTGCAGACAAAGCGGACCAATGCACACCGTCAAAGGATCGTATCGTGAACTTAGTGCAGAAGACAGAAAAGGAAGAAAATGATGAGCAGATGCCTTCAGCAGAAATGTAGTGAAGCCAAAATACGTAGTAATCGAAACTGGTCAAATTAAACCTAAGGGTTGGTGATCAGATCATACAGTTGGGAAGCTGCATCAAAGAGAGCGGGAGAGTTTACGATGAATTAAGATCGTACATTTCTGAAACTACAAAATCTGGTAACTAAAAGACACATTTATCAAACACACTCCCACTCAATTACGTGCCTCAAATGCTGTCAGGAATAAAATAATGAGTCACTACGGGTAAAGATCCAAGGCGTTCACCCATCCAAACCCCGGAAGTGTATACGATGCGAACCTATCGTTTATCAGGTGATGCACGCATTGTAAAAGCCCACGATAGCTAAATTCAGGCACAAGGTTGTCAACCGACGGTTAAAATGAAGAGAAGTTACAACGTATGTCAAGCAACGGGGAAAATAGATAACAGCTGACCAGATATCAGTAGCACCTTGTGTTCAAGAAAGACAATTAGAGAGTACAATTCCGAAATATCCAACACATTTCGAGATAAGTAATGCGATCAATCTAAAGGATATGAGAGCGGGAGGAGGGGTAAGTGAGTAGAGATGGTCTCTCATGTTCCGTCTTTACAAAGAGTAAGTGTTGCGTCTAGATAACAAGTTATGTTTAACAAGAACTGCAGACTTTTTGACCAGTTCATGTAATGAAATCATGAGCTCCGCTACTAACGTTACAGAGTATAAAGTAGTCAGTATCTTTACATACAGAAACACTGGAGCTCAATTGGAAACGTTTCGCATCACGATAGAGAAGAATGGAAATGGAATGGAATTGGATGTGATACATTCAAAGGAATTCCACAGCTGTTCGCGGTACTGGATGAATTACAACCATCCAGGATAGTACATACATATATCAAGAGAAGCGGTTCTTGAACAGTTATGAAACAATCGATCCAGCTATTTTGGTACGAAGAAGATGCAGTGTTCAATTCCAACCGCAACCTCATCGGCATAATGGCTACTACTTAAGAATCACAGCAAATTCCATCAATCCAACGTGCTGAACACCTAATCCTCAAAAACCTTACAGCGATCTCATTTTCAATGGCAATCGCTCTATACGGTGACCGCCATTGAGTGTACAGCAGTGTATTTCTTGACTGCTCACTCTGCAATCATGTTCGTAAAAATTGTGGCTCTCAGTGCCAGTTCCAGTCATTTAGGACTAAAGGGATGAGAGTCGTTCGAAAGAAGGATGAAAACTAGCGATTCACATGCGCTAGCCAGTTCAACATAAACTTAGAAATAGTTTGGGTGAATAACCAACTGTTTCTCATCTAACCTGGACAACCAGAGGATCGAAAATAACTGACCTTTCGGTTATCGACTAGTTACCTGGGATAGTGGTTGGATATCACAGATATCCTGACCGTTGATGAAACTGACTCGAAATGGACTACAGCATTTTGAATTTGTTTGTTAACAAGTCACATCAGGCAGATTTACCACAACGCATCAACCATTGCAGGAGAAAATGGGCATTCTTCGTCTCTGTAGAAACGAGAATTCGATAGCCATAGGGCCAGTAAAATACATAGACTGAAGGCTCGGCAGTGAAAGTGAAAAATCAGAACATCAACAGAATGCAGACATTCAGAGATAAATAAGGACGCTAAATTCAAGCCAATGTGTGTATGAGAACGATCGCGGATATCAATAGTTACTGAAGGCGCGAAGCGAAAATATAAACGTACCCGATTCAATGATACAAATCACATCAAGGGCACAAGTTTACATCAGGCAACGAATGGCTATTCAAATTACAACAGATCATGTTACGTTGGTCTCTACATCCTCTAGAGCAGCTGATTATCATGTTCCTTAGGAATGGACACAGGAAGGGGGAGACTGTAATATGATACCGTGACTCAATGCCCCAAGAAAGTAGCACTGTACGGTCTTGCAATGTCTGCCTAACACTGAAGATGTGGAACGAATGGAACAAGCAAGGGCATCAGTAGCCGACCAGGAAGTTTCATGAGTGAAATTGGATCCATTAATAATCTGATCAGGAAGGATTTACGTAGGATGACACCTTCCTAAGATTTTATGGATGACAGAGGTGTGAACAAAACAGATTCTATTTTTGCCGTGCCAAACAAGCCTCAACCAGTGGGGGAAAAAACATGTACGACTCACCCGTTCAAATTAAGCGTCCGCGATTCAAGGTTTCTGGGTATGACAGATTCGCAGTGCATGTACAGCTGTGTAGAGTAATACAAAACGTTGAACAAACGTAAATTCATCAAGACAGGAATGTTTGTACAACGAAGTGGATGCACTCGGCCCGGAACAGAACAACAGATTCAAAAAAAACAAAGAACCTGTTCCAACTCCACAAAACACCGCCAATATAATCCAAGTCTGTGAATAACATCCGTCTCACGTACCCATTGGTTAAAAGGAGAAAAGTGGCCAGTTAGCGCTTTCATTGCTTCTTGCGCAGCTACACCACCGAAAAAAGCACAGAGCGCTGGAACCTGACCTTGGGATACGAGAGCCAAGCGGCGCACTAAAGTCAGACATTCCGGGGGTCCAAGCTTTAGACAAAACAGATAGGTAAACAGATCAGACAACATTTTTTTTACGACAATAGCCCGATTTCACCCACGAAATGAATATTCACATAAAATTCCGATGAGATGAAAACAAACGGTAGAAACAGAATGCAGGAGAGCGATAGTGACATCAATTCTTCCGCAAATGTTCCTAACTAAATCACAACAATCAAACTGAAACATTGTATGTATATAATCCGACCATAAAAGTAGACGCCGTCTCGTACGACAGTATCGAAGTCTGGAAGTTTTGAGAGATGTGAACAGGTGAAAAACGGAATAATCACAAATTAAGTACACACAAAACATGTTCCAATAGGAGCAAAAAACATGCCACCTGTCTGGGAGAGTTCACGACTGTATTGTGTGCAACCCATTCATTAGCTTTGCCGTGCCCTGGTTATATTCGCTCGGCCTTTAGCAAAAATATTTTGTAAATCGCCCAAGCATACCTCTGTTTCTAACCAACTCAGTGCTTGTGACAATTTTACCAACAGGCTTTCCTATGGTTGGTTCTATAATCCTAACACGTGTAGCCTACAGTAATAGGAGACAAACCCGTAAACCAGAATTTGTGCGCAGTTCTGCTTACAGAGCTTTTGTGTCTCCCTATTTTGGATGCAGTTTTTGTAACAAGCGCAAAATAACCATAGGCTTAAGAACACAGTTTAACAATAGTTAGTTCCATAAAGGTATCTCCTTTGCTGTCCTTGTTCCCGCGCACCATATATGGCGACTGTGTTTCAGAGATACCCAGTTTGAGTGCCACAGGGCTAAGGTAGATGGACACGCGTAATCTAGGCATACCAGATAAAATCCTCATAGTCATCTACGAAGTGATCGGTAACCACTCCCGATCTGCCAAGACGAAAATATTATTGACAGGAGAAGTAATCACACCAGGCTAGCCGTGCACTCGAAAGAAACTAATACAAACCCTACACCTTCACTGATAAACCATATGCAAGCAATCCGAAATGCACACTGATCACGTGTCACTTAAACGCATCACAATCTTACACATAAGCAAAAACACATCATTACCTGGATTGACTGTCATCAACAGATTTCCTCCAGATTATTGAGAGTTCACATGACCCTATCCCAGTTTTACACATTGAAGTGAACAAAAGATGGTGATACCATTGTTCAGCGGGGGACGTTGGATAGAGGGTTAAATGATCTGTGGTATATTGATCGGTCAGGTTTTCGTAAACAACTATTACCTCATTAGTGTCGTACGAAAATCTTTGCTAGAAACATTCTAAGAAATATATTGTGTACAAACTTATTACAACTGTAAACTATTGTCACAGACAGCATTAGAATATACTAGCTATGCTCAACAGTCAAACATCCAACTAGGAAGCACCAGGAAAGAAGGGGATTAGACCAAAATGCTAAAAACATCTACGTTCAAACTTAAAAGCTCAACGTCATGATACATCTTGCAAACGAACACCTAGGCGATAAATAAAGGTAATGCGTCCTTCACGATCCCTTATCTATTTACGCCACGGACTACTCAGTCAAACAAAGAAAACACCTACGCCACTGAACCCGATTAGTCGACATCCCACCCAACGTTTGCAGTTCCGAAAGCCCCAGCCCGGGAGACGAACTCGACATAAAGTGGCCAATTGTTTGAAGACAATTATTTTTCTGGACCAGAACAGCATGAGTTCACCCCGCATCTTTCGCGAGTCGGTCGCGACACCAGTAAAACTATTCGGTGCGGTATAAGACGAAAGAAGATGACCAAAAACAAATGCGTGCGACACTGAATTTTCATAAGCAGTGCTATTAGTCAATTTCGTAACATCAATATGTCAACTGACTGAATCTCCACTAATCTAGAGGACTAAATAAAAGCAAACTACTGTTGTTGATTTTGATGGAAGGAACAGTAATCGCAACAACAGACAGAGAAGATCCAGGAGGTTTGAATCACTGGCTGGAACCAGTCGATGACGAAAACTGAGTGACTAAGGCAATAACAACAAGAGCTATTACGGTGAAACATTGTTAGAGCGCCCACCCTGTTACAGTCCTAAGGCGCCTCCGTCGCGAGAAAAGAAAAAAAACGATTGACTCAGTCCTAGTTAGCGGAACTGTTCAACTCGGTCGAGAATTTTTTATACCGCTATGCTCATTTGTGATCCTAACTCTTTTTTCCGGTGACTTTTTTCTTTGAGGTCTTGGGAATGTGTGGTCATTACGCACCCTATAAATACTTTGCACTTGTCACCTTTGCTGCATACGTGTTTGAGCGGAACAAAGCTGTCTCCTTTGTACGCGATTTTTGGCTTGTCTTGGGAACCAAATAGAGGGACAGTTGCGGTATTTTCGGGACTGAGATTTTCGTGGTAAGTAGTACCGGGGCGAGAAATCGATTTGTATCAAGCGCACCACTATATCGAGAACGAACCAGCGTATTGTTCAAGAGGGTTTACAACAAACACATAGGTGAAATACGATATTCGAAAAAACAATGCCTTCTGGGCAGATCTCGAGATGTTCGATATCATGAAGTACGCCAATAATGTGATGCTGAAAAGTGGAAGTGACAGAAACTGTTAACCCTTGTTTGAAACGTACACAAATATTACGAACACTAAACGTCAAATCGGGAGAGATCAGCTTACATCATGTGGAGAAACTTGCCGCAGTTCTTCAAACTTGGTGATGAACAAGTTACAATCAGTTTCACACCTGATGGTGAGACAGGAAAAGGAGACGAAGAAATATATGATTAACACACTGAGGCAAAATGGGAAGAGAACACTGACAGGCAAGCAAGGTAAAAAAAATGAGGGAATATGAACTGAAAAACGAAAAACATGGAATCGATGCACACAGATATTTGCAACACGAGCTTCATTGACGTTTACTCTTTCTCTTATCAAACAATGTCCTCAACGGAAGATGTTCATAGTTCTTTGAATCCCAGCCATTAAACCGGGAACACTCTGTTGAACAAGCTTCAATATCAACATCTTCGTGCCCTGTATCCGCCATACTGACCACCAGACTACCGCTTCACACACCCCATCTATCGATCGCAAACAAAGCATGAGTGAAAAGCGGTAAGTTGACATTCGCGAGATGTGTTCAGATCAAAGAAACATGTGAGACCAGATCGACAGAGTCCATCCATCATGAGGACCCGTCGGCGAACTTTGTCTCTGTTGTCTCTTTGTTTTCATCACAAGCTGATACTATGCAGACATTGATTGTCAAAAATGAAGACTTTGCGATCAACCTTCAAGTGAATGAGTTAGGTTTGTCAGGCAGACAGTGGCATAACACACTCGACATTCCACAGAAATATTGACATCATACCGATACCACAGATGGTGTAAGATGATAAACGTCCTCTGATATTTCAACAGCACCGATGCAGTTTCCAAAGTAGATGAAGATCCCGACAATATCCAACGGCTTACCATTCTGGATGTGAGCAGGCAAACAGCCTTGTCAGTCTTACAGCAACACCCTGAACACAAAAAGTGCACAAATCATGTCAACCTGATGGATCGAAACCTGCAACTGTCCAAGAGATTTTGGGCCCCAGTTACTTGGAGCGATTTCAATGACGAATAGTTTCAGAGTAAGCGGTTCGACCAAAGTTTGATCTCAATCTGCAGAAACAGCTGAGTAGACTTTTTCTGAACAGTTTGCCTAGTGACGTTTGAATAACTTAAGTGAGACTTCTGTCGCCTAGAGTGTACAAAGTCAACAGACTAAAGAGCATGGGAAGCGACCGAGGACATAGTCAACGGCGTTAGAAATGGCCACTCCAGCTCCAGGACTGTCATTGTAATTTGCAGAAGACTTCGCCATTGACTTCGCAGATCACCTCATCCATATGTGCTTTCGTGCTGCATGCTACTCGGATGAGATAGAAAAGCCTTCGGGTGTTTGCCGTAGCATCAGCCTGTTCCATTTTGATTGCGCGTTATGTCCGCCAGGCGTCACGAACGCTATTGACTTGGAAGCGAATGGTATTTCAAACAGAATTATACCCGCTGCCGTGTGAAACATTCCGGCGGGCATCAAGAAGTGATCGCAAAGAAACACAGCGGTTGGAAGCCTAGTGAACAGTATTATCATTCAAGGCAGTTCCGCGCTTGTGCACCACATGCTTGACGTGTGTTCAATGTGCTTTTATAATGTCAGATGAATGGAATCCTGGACTAGAAGCAGATGCATTTTAGTGGATGTAGACCGCTCTTGTCTCTGTCAGTTTAGACAATTATATTCAACTTTGGCGAATAAGTGGTTTCCGACCGAAACGAATTTGGTGTATACTATAATTGAAATCCGCAACAATTATCTAGATCAACTTACAGTCTGAGTAGCCGCTATACCACCGATGGCTAACGGCCATGGGATTCATTCGTGCCCACGAATGACTTGGTAACTGAGGACGCTGGGTGACCCAGTGATGTTGAAAAAGCCGAAATTCGGTACTCATCAGGGAAAAACCGTTGTCGAGACAAAACTGCGACACTCGTTCATCAATGACTATTCGACGAGTATTATAAGGCAGGCTCGTCAGCACGAAATCCGTCCGCTTGGTCGCTGAAGTCTCCAGAGAGTGATGCAATGTCCGTGCGGCGCACGGTGTACAGATTTGCAAGCTGGTGATAAGGTTTCTCTTTTCGGCTGCATCTGTGGGAACATATGCTGCAATGAAAAGCAGAGAACGTCTGCGAAGGATAGCTTCCTCTGATAATGCAAAGATGGCTATTGCAAGGCATCTAATCAGGCAGTGTGTACTCTTGGTACGTCCAACACCGGCTTGAGCGGCAGACAAGTGAACGTCGCACAGGCATTTTGATGCAGCCGATGGAAATTGAAGGCGTAGTGTTGCGCCAGAATCCCGAAGTTGTGTTTCAGCAATACAACAACTGGCGAGGGTCACCAGTGCAGGGGCGTGAACTATCAGCCGACCTACCTACATAAGATTCCGAATAATGAAGGTGGCAAGTAGGGGTTTGTGTCAGTCAGGCGAAGATGTTACCTTGGTGTTTGGTCGGCTATCATACTGACTATGACTTTCGCTGCGAGCGGCAGATGAGGCAAGATTCCGGTGCATATCCGAAGACATGATTAGGAGTAACAAAATCAAGAATCGTTTAACAAAAGCAAGGAAATGGAGCGCCAAAGTGTGACATGGGGTTAATCCGGTTGCCGACACCTCATCCATTAAGGTAAAAACACAATCGAAAACTAACAACTGATTAAAAAGATTCATGCTGATGATTATCGTGAGAGCGAGTTACTCTTGGTTGCATGAATCGAAAGGAGACGATATGAACTGTCACAATCGGATGATTTAGTTCCGACACATATCGTCACACGCAATAATTATGATCGAAACTAAGGAAGACAGACATTGGACTGAGAAAGACTATATGTCCCAACCAGTCCTGCAAGTGAGCGCGGGATTTGTCTGGGAAATGTATTTTGTGTAATATCTTGCCTGTCACATGGAGTGTTCCCAGCCTTTACTGGTATTGCGGGTTTTATTTAAAAAGCAATACGGAGAGTTTATAAGGTCAACACATCGAGTGCTCTTGTCGAGATCCAATATAAAATGAAGAGCACAAATAACGTAGCTCATTGTGGTTGACACGATACTACGGGTTCTTTGACAGGAACTCTGAACAGTTTATGCCAACATTAATCGGCGTGAACTCTACAAATAAAATGGCAGTACACTGGTATAGTGAGATCGCAACTAAAATTTTCAACGTTGAATCTAATCACAAATGAAACATCATTCTTACGGATGAGATAGGGAAACACAGTGAAAAGAAAAAGGGAAGATTTTCACGTATTACTCGTGTGTAGTGACCTGGATAAAATTGATTTACAAAGAGATAATGCAGCCCCCTATAACTGTTACAAAATAACTGATGTCCACAAAGGTACACATGTTAGTCTAATCAATACGCTTTTCACATCCTAATACAACAGACTATGTCTGAGATCGGATAAATCGCACGTCTAATCGATGCAGGAAAGTTGGATAACAATCTTAGCTGATCCATAACTTTGTCAATGCACACAGGAAAATTGACCAGCAATACATGCCGAAGACACTGTGGACCCGTTCGAAGACAAAGCAATATGATGGAAAAAGGTTACTGCACATATTCAGAGACAAGAAAGCGGATAGTGAACGACTGGGCAAAAACAATCAGATTCACAGACTATCCCATAGTTAATCCTTAGTTCATTATCTACTCGGTGTATCGAAAGGTACAACACCCACCCACCTCATTTAGAACCATTTTTAGACGAAAACCCAGAGCAGACAATAAAAATCTTAGCTCCTGAGGGCTATCTTTTAAATGCAAATAGGGATACAAAAAAGCAGTCACGTAAGGCTGAGCAAACTCTTGTGAGAGATCAATTACAATCCGTCCCAGATGGCCTTTATGAATCGAGCTACCAGTTCAAGAGGAATGAGATGACTGTTTCGTTGTGTCGCTGTTGCCCATATGCAGCACCAGTGAAAAGTTGATTTGGTTTCGAGAATATGCCAGGATTTGCCTGATAAGCAAGCAACCCAGAATGCTGGTTTGCGATTCGGACGGGATCATTTGATCACAGCTTTTGCATAGTAAACGAGCGCCCAACTACTGGACGGTACTGACTGAACTGAAGACTGCCTCCCTATCGGTCATCTGAATTTTTGAACCCAGCCGCTGTTGAACGTTATCTGGGTGGAAGAAACGACCGAACGGAGAAGAAACATCACCTAGTAGTCAGCCTCAGGTGAACAGCATAAAGAGTTGAGTAGAGACGGTCGTTACCAGATGCATCATGCGATCCGAAATTAAACGGTGAATGGCAGAATGATATTAGAAGCCTTTTTAACGCCTTATAGGAGCAATACAATAGAAACTCACAGAGAGCATGACCGATAAGGAAAACAGTACTTTTTGCACCTCAAGATGTTTCCATATCACTCCCACGTGACTCGGTGTCGATTTAAGAGGAATCAATAGATTTCCCTAGTTTTGGTCTGCAGTCTTCAGAATCACTCCAACTAAGTGACTCACAAAAAACGTTGTGGAGCACAGAGCAGAAACGGATGCATCACTAAATTCCCAACATTATGCGAAAGCTTGCGCTAGCAGGCATTGTAAGTCAAGTCGACGAAAGCCTGTTGTACAAACTTCGGACGTGGATGTTATCGTCAAAATATCAGTGTTTGTTCCATCTGAGGCGCAAACGACAAATCACCATCTGAAAATCACGTGAGTGCACGAGCAATGGATAATGGTTCGGTTTCAGTCCTGTGTACGCAAATCCAAACGTCCGGATAATAACTACCTCGACACTTTTCATATATATCTTACGTTACCTATGTCCAATGGCTGACTGGCCATTGTGAAATTCTTAGCCATGACCTGATAGCGATGAATTTGGAGTGGTTCCCCAATCCATCTAGTTTTTTGTTTCAGCAAGAGCTATCGAAAGTGAACATGTGAACAACCCTTGCTCGTAAATTTTGCACGTGTAATTATCTACGAATAAACGAACTGTGTTGAAAACGATACCAGCAGTTTCAGGACAGAACAATAATACGTAAAATTGAGTGGGCCGTCAGAAAACTCCAACAATAATGCTGTTCAACTGGAAATCCAGTTTTTATCTACAAACAACATTAACGAACCATGGTTTGGGTAGACGTTTTTCTTCATGTTTGAATTTCATCAAAGTGAGAAACACATGATGAAGAAGTATGCCTTCCTGAAAAGTAAAAGGGAGAAACGATAACATAACTGATTCGTGGTCAGCTGTGATTTAAACATGCATACTCAAATGCTCCTAACAAATCATTAAAACGCTATGCAATCCTCTAGAAACTACATCGGACTGCTCAAAACACCATAAAACGACTATCCATAGACGATAATTGTGAGGCAAGAAAGCCTAGCTCAGAAAAAAGCGATCAGAAATAGTGGGGTGGTGGGATCAGAAAAACTTGGCTTATTAACACTCAAGAAGCTAGATACTAATTTCTATCAACCGTATAGCAGCACTGCACTTGTTAATTCTCGTAAAGAGTCTTACCTTTTAAATTTGGGACAATAAAAAGCTGGGGATAATCCTAATTCAAGTGGTCAACGACAAACATGAGACAGTATATCCTGTCAATCCATCTCACTATGGGTCAGCTTGCTTGGCTAAAGGCTTCGGCGACCCTAAGAATCCCCTTCAAAGCATGAAAAACGGGAAGTATCATGTCCACGAAGAAATAACACTTTTTAGAGGAAAAGTTAAGTTCCCAGTTTTCAAATCACATGGCGTTTGTTGTCATAAGACATAAAATAGTATATAGATAGGATACTGACAAGTTGCCTATATCTAGACATAAGCAATCAAGCTAACTGCGTTTGAACAAGCAACTACATGTATCATTAGTTGTTTGACATTACACATCCTCTAGAGCGATTGAGAAGTATCAGGAAATGTTTTATACAAATGAAAAAACAAGTCTATCACTTGAAACTGCCCACCTGCGGCTTCAGAAAATTCGGCAAGATATGTAGGTCAGAAAAACGAATCGAACAAGTCAGAGGAAAAACAGACAGACTAATGCGGACACTCAACTCACGACATCCTTCGTTAGCCAAAAAAGCAGCGAATGGCACGCACAAAAAACAGACATAGTGACATCCATTTTCGAAAGCAGAACTCAGTCACTTTTTGGGACGTGGCGAATGTCCAACAATTTGCAGACCAACCACAAATGTCACACATTTCAGCTTGTCAGAAAAGAAAACGTAACAGCCAGGGAAAGTAACTCGCACACCTTACTGCAACCCCGTGATGAGGTGGATATGCATGTGGACCGTCATTCTGACTATTACTCACAGGTCGTGGACACAATTCCCCGTAATGCTGATGAGACCCAGCTAGGCCGAAACAGCTACGCATCAATTCGCTGGTGGCCATTGAGACCAATGGCCCAGATTAACCACCCGGAAAGGTTTACAATTAACTGTTTGTATCAGTCTTGCCTCAACCACGAACGAGAACAGAAGGGTCCCTGTCGTGCGTAATACTCGCAGAGACTGGCTTCGGAAGAAACTGGTAGGCAGGAGTAGAGTTGAAGTAAATGAAAGTGGGATTATGATTAATACTTCATAAGGCTGACGGAGTAGGTCCGAGTCTGAAGCAGGCGCGTGAGACCACTGTATAAAACGGAGTCAACGATGACACGAACACTGCAATACCAAGGGAGTAAGCAGGAAAACGTGGAGAGTACTCAAGCCAGTTTCTAATCACTATGAGCCTTAGCAACCCTGAGGATGAACATATATAATTTAGGGAATTATCAACAGAAAAGGAGACCAGTCTGATGCTATAAAAACGAGTCCACTCACATCTGGACGAGACAAATCCGTTGTGACAATAGTCGGCTGTCTCAGTTGCTCCAAAAGCGTTTTCTGTATAATTTACGGAAGACAAGAAAACCGAAACGTTAAAACAAACATGAAGATCATCCAGAGTGAGAAATCATTCAGTACAACTTGTCGCTTTCATACGAGAAGATTACTACGGTCGTCAGACAGAACAAATCACGTGGGTGGGATAGTGTTAGGACATTCAAAGTGAGGCAACTATATTCGAGGCACATAAGTGAGGTTCAAACCGGTAGTCATACAAGCGATAGTGTGTATCATGACCAATCCTCTATTTTGCACTTGTCAACATGAAGAAACAGATAACTGAATTAGATGTGGACACAGACTTTCAAACACCAGCCCGACAATAGCATGAAGGATGAGGCCGTCAAGCTGAATGCTATAAATATATCGTCTGATTTGATGATTTCAGTTCACGTACATATCAAGGAGCATCCTCGAAGTTTTAATCGAAGTTGAGGCAAACACCTTAACTTCGCAAACTATTGCCAAAAATTGTGAGTTGACTAAGATATTTAAAAAGATTCCGTCAGGTATTTATCATATTTGTTTTAATTGTCCCTACATTAAGAATGACTGTAACAAAACTACACCGCCATTTTACGTGTTGCTCGCTTGTAAAAAATCAGTAACCAATCCATTTCAAAATTACAATACATTGTTTCGGTGTATTTCGAGCAACCGATAAGATTTACGTCGTTCTATCCTCACTTTAGATCACCCTTCACTTAGGAAGTGAGTTAAAAATTGTTATTTGGATGCGTTTGCTAAGCCGGTAGGCTCCAGAGATCTTCGACTTAATTGAAACAGGGTTGTAGGCTAGGCATTCCAAAACTTGCGTTCCATGTTTTTGGTGTGTAGGATGTAAATATTGGTCCTTTGTTTTGTTGAAAACTAGCAGTTAACTGTATTCCGTTTAAAAGAATAAAAGAAAGCCCGCCAGTGTGAAAACACAGGCAATCATGCTTTAAGTTAAACACAACGCTGTCGATTCAAACAGGACCCTTTAACCTGCTTGTGAAAAATAAATCCACCTCCTCCGAAGTCACTCAAACATCTTGTCCATCCAATTCGAGTTGCAATCATAAAATACAACAATGTACCGCCCACGAGCCCAAAAAGTACGATAATTCATCCTGCATTTCCCGAGTTTGCTGCTGAGTCAGCAATGTGTGTGTGAAAACCGACAAAGTAGTTTCCAGTAGTGCTTGCTGTACCGTCTTTATAGAACCCTTCAGCTCAAGCATCCAGTTTATTTCTTTGATATTCAAGGTGCTGTTAAATTTCGATCGAATGATTACACGTTTGAACTACAGGTTTACATCTGAACATCGTCTCGATGTGGTGCCCATCATGTAGTCTTCAATAATACCGTTTCCTTGTGTAGTAGAAGAACGATCTGCCCTAGGCCGATATGCTTTTGCACAAATGCAAGAACAATATTGCTTGTAGCTGTGCCAAGTTACTGTCTCGTGGTGGCATAGAAGGCATGAAACAGCGGGCCCATACAAATGATCATCGCGCGGGCGTTACTTGCTGGTCGATAAGCACGTAGTAATCAACTAAGTCGGACATCACGGATTAGCCTTCCATAGTGACTAGAGCCAAAAGACGCCTTCGAATAACAATCACCATAGGTGGTTTGTATTGAACCACCCATAGTTCTACTCACACATCACAGCTTTCAGTATAAATTTGAATGAATAAGACCAGAAGGCGTGTATGTGCTACGGTTGTGTTCAACCGACCAATGCTGTTCGGAGATCACACACAATTGATCGCGGTTGTCACATCCTCATAGACTTTCCAAACAGCCTCTTTTGGAAAGAATCACTATACTTGAACTTCACTTTTGTCGCAACTCGTCAGTAGTGCATACTTTTGGCTAGAAAGTCTACAGGAATGCAAAAGCCACGGTCAACTGTGGGTGATGTTCAACTTTTATTAACCAAATCCCAAACCGCTTAACAAGTTTAATAGTTTCTGTTATTTCAACTTGGAGAGGATATCTAGTGGTGGGGGTATCAAGTGGAGCTAACAGGACAGCCGCCGCATCTCTTCTCGGGGTTATCAGGCAGTTCGAACATTACTCACAAGCGAATGTGGCTCAGCATTCACATATGACAACTCAGTCGTAATCAATAGGAGGTCAATTTTGCAGTGGTCCATACGGTTGTCTCATGAACGAGTTGTCACAGCCCTAGTCTTTATCGTGGTAAGGATATGCACTACTGGCGAGCTCTAACAAGAATGAAACTCGAATATAGTGCTTCTTTTCAAAAAGGCCAACTGGAAAGTTTATAGGAATGCGACGGATGCGACCAATTGTGATCAACCAATCATAGTCAATCACGTGACATTTTCGACAGGTTTGCTTCTGGTTTCACTGAATATGTTCATTGCATACAGGAGACGCAAACCATCTAGCTCTATGATTTTATCGCGGCCATCGTTGACGATAATGATGCAAATATTACAAAATCACGGCGCGGAATTGTTAAACATTCCGATAAACAGTTAGATAGTGGTGCACAAAAATATCATTGTTCCGGATTATATGGTGTTCGACAAAGTGGACGAGGACAACTGATATCGGGCAAAAAGCTCCGAACCAACATGACAAGCCTATGGCTCACGTTTGCAACGCATTGCACTTTTGCATGTGCACCAATTGAATACCTGCTCATTCAGAAGGAAGGAAGTTTTTGTTGCTCATTTCTCGGAATCGACAGAGCAAATGATCTTTGAGGAATACTATTCAGTTAACCAGTCAGCAGTAAACTCAGTTCAGCACAGTTTTATTCTACTGAGCTTGACATGTTGACAGTCGAATATCAGAAGTTGACGGTCAGTTGTAATACGCGTTCACCATAAGAAGTTAGCTGAAACAGTACGCGTGTAGAGGATCAAAGGAGGACGATGAAACGATAACAGGCACATTTCTGTAGTGTAAGGTGATAGTGTGTAGTTCATAAATGAACGGCTGCCTGACCAACTAGAAGAATAAAGTTGGTCTCCTGGATTACATCATCAAGAACATGATGCCTCAAAGTGATAACGCCAATTTAACACCACAACATGGCATTTTCCAAGGCCGATTCATACTTACTGTGTCGTTCATTTTTTGTTCGACCGTACACAGGCTTCGGGATCTGGTGTCCAGTGTGACGGAACGGTGATAGATATGATGAGTTCCTATGAAAATCTATCAATCGAGGAATAATTAGTATTCGACAAAAGTCGCTTGAGTGATGGCCAGGGAGAGGGGAGTCTACGTACGCAAGAGGACAGCGAATCCAACCGTAACCTAGTTCGCGTCAGACTCTAGACGACTAACTTACGCTAACTGACCCTGTTCGTGTGTCCTGTTTACACAGGTGAAGTGTGCATGCACGGGTTACACAGGTCAGCAATACTTTTTCAGAGTGATTACTAGCCAAAACTCAGAAGCCTGCATCGCAAGACAGCGAGTGGGTAGCCTTGTACTAGAACATCTGGTATTTGAATGATAGGAAGTGTCGTTAACATTTTGTTTACTCTACTCACTCACGAACGCAAAAACACTAGAATACATAGGGCATGCGGATAGCAATCAATGATTGAGTTTACACGAAACAGGGACTCCAAGAACTCGTTTCAAGTATTGTTGCGTAATCGGAGTCCCAAACGGCTTGCCTTCTCCGAGGCAAAGTTGATCAATACTCGCCGTCCGATCCTCTGTGTGCATAAATTAGTGACTCACGCAGTATGTCTGCTCTGGAACTGATGATAGTCCTTGTCTCACGTAAACCCAATCGTTGACTGTTTCTATTGTTGTTGCTATCCGCATGTCCTATACATTCTAATGTGTTACGTTCGTGATGGAAGAGAGTAAACGAAATGTTAACATCCCGTGATATGTCTTCTATCGTTAATGGAAAAAAATCTGTAGCAAGACATTCTGATGAAAGAATACGTTGTGAAGAAATGAACAAAATTAAGTGATAGGAGTGATCTGTTAATCAGATTGAAATCCAAATAACACAACACGAATGAACTCACAAAAGATCGCCTTTGTGGTTGAATTATTTGTAAACCAATTCCACCACCAGTATACGGCGAAAGCTCGTCTGTTTCCACCTCGATCAACAGCTCTGAAGGTGATAGAACTAAAGGGAGCCGAGAAAGAGGATGAAATAGAAAGATTTTCATGTGAAGAGGGTAGAGAGACAGGTACGCAAACAATCTCAACGGAAACAGACGACATACAAGTGGATATGAACTTTGTGTGTACAAAGACTAACAAATATCAGCGAGTTACAGGTGATTATTTTGTGTGAGGCAAGCTGTCACAGTAAGGACACCTTCGCCAGATAAAGAGCTGATTTAGCCGAAACAGCAGTAAGGGATACATCGAGTTAAACCGTCAAAATTTGTTTGATAGACACAGCCGGAGTAATGTGATATAACAAGTCACAAGTCTAAAGAAAGTAATGATGTCGTGTCGGCTAGTTACGATGACATAAGCTGGGCCCAACTAAAAGAGAATAACTACTGACTAACGAAACCGTGGTATCTGCAAATAAATGTTAGTGTGTCAGTACTAACGGTTATCAATATGAACGAAACCAAACGGAAGGATGAGCATAAGCCGACGTGTGTATCCATAGGACCGAAGGATAAACACATGGTTCTTACTAAAACAGTTGGTTCCAATATTATTCCAATTATCTTCGCCCAAGGGCAAAAACGCTGTCAGCAAAGGAATGGTCATTACAAATACACAGTGTGGTAGAAACGACAACACAATGATTTTCCGTCATTTGTCTAGCCTCTAATCAGGTCAGTGTGGGCAACCTCAGTCCAGAACTGATCCACACGCATCAGGAATTATGCCTTATCCCGAGTTGCTTGAATCCACCCTAATCACTCCAGGTGTCCAGCGGGGAGGTATGTAAGATCAGTAATTAGTTTTCAAATCAAATCGTATCGGCAAACTAATCTTATACTTGATCGAACTAATTCGAACACATGAAGAAACGCTGAGAAGAAAAACGTAAGGTGCTGAGCAAAAACAGCTGTCCTACCACATAGCCATTAAAGCACAGAAGATCCCGAAAAAAACCATACGATCGAAAATATTTGAATTTTTTTCTCGGAAGGTTGAGAAACTCGTTTGATGTGTTTGAGTAAAACCTATCTTCTGAACGTATCTACACTAATCAACATTCAATATTACCCGGGAACACTGCGTGGAGAAACAGGAGAGAGAGATATACAATGCCGGTGTGCTGATGCGACGGTTAACAGGGACAAATCGAGTTCCCCAAAATGTCCACAACATAGATAGCGTGGAGTCACATGATGGGGGTTTGTTCAGCGCAAGTTGACAAACTCGGTTAGGCATTGTAGTAGAGACACAGTGAAACTGCGTGAAGGGATCATGAGTAATGTCCAAATTAAAAAAAACACCATCGTTCGACAAAACGTGGTGTAGAAGCCTCTTTATTACTACAACATACCGACTATCCAAGACACCAGCGTTCTGATTTGAAAGTTAAATGTATGGTAAGTTCAAAGGTTCCGTTCTAGACAGGGTGTCGTTCCTTTCACTTGTCTTTGAAATACCACAGATCACATGTTCCCCAGTACAAACACGTATTGACATGAGAAGATAGAAAATGACGTACATTATTATTAAAAAGAAAAAGCCTCGTTTCTCAGCCACAACACACTGGATTCTGTCTAACTCTTCTAAATGAAGATTTGTAATTTCAGGGGATGGAAAGGTAGACCTACGTAAGACCATATCAGAAAGTATCAGTCTGTCTCCTACGTATGCCTTAATGGAATACTAGTACATCCATTAGGGTACTAACACAGCTGGTTAGCACGTTCCACCCAAAATGCCCCATGTGATATTGGACTCAACAATACGCTCTTCCTTTGGATTAAACACTCAAGTTTGTCAACCATACTATATAAGACATTCAGTTGATTGGAGGAGTACAACATAGGAGGGTAAACCGTGGTTCGGTGTTTCGTTCACATTCGTTCTCAGAAAAGTTGCTTAAACTATCTCATAAACATATAAGGGACGAGCTCGTTTTAGCCTACAGAGCGCCACACGAACAGTTATCATGCTTAATTGGAATTATTTTCTGAGATCACCCGCTGAAACCGCAGTATCAGATGACTCAGCTGAGATGTAAGCAAGTTTTAGCGTTAAGCAACATTCCGTATGAATCTGTCGTTACAGAGCCACGGACAGATGTGTTTAGGCGAAAACTCTATGCATACATTCGTAACGTTATTTCCAGTCTTCGAGTTACGTGACGATCCGGGAAGCTTTCAGACGGTGTACGACGTCCGCTGTCAATGTTGATAAGTCACTGCTTGTTGAAGTGCGTTTGGTTCATGAGTGATTACCTACGTTCGAAACATTCTTCTCTTCTTAAATTCTAGTTTCATTCTGTCCTATAATCTGTCACACTCCTAGAGTAGCGAAAAGGTGTCGAATAAAGCACAATCCTTATTGTCCAACTCACTGGTTAACACGCCACGCGCGCGCTCGTTCTATGAATCAGAATTCCGGTCCACAACACACATTCCAGTTTCTGCCCACACGTCGTGTGCACTTCTGCCCGGTTCGTGTGTGACCAACGCCTTCTGTCGGGAGGTTTTCTGCTTGTCATTCCTCATCCGTTGGTCAGATTTCGATGGGCGATGACTTGTCCTACCGCCCATATTGTCCGTAATCTATCAGTTGTGGGCTTCCAACGTATTTCATGACCACGTCGAGATATTCCACCGAATGTTAGAATAATCGTGCCTCCGAACTGGTCACCAATTCTATTTTGCCTGCCATGTCTCGTCCGTTGACCCGATCTCGCTAAACGATGGTTCGTCCAGTCGTCCGTGTTGTTCGCGATGTGAACGCTGTGGGCTTTTGGACGTGCCTTTCAGCTGCGTTGAGATACCCCGTCAAGAGTTGGAATACCCGCACCTCCCGTTTGGTAATCCATTACACTATGATCTCTATTATATTTGAAACGAACTTCTACTTACCAACCATATAACCAACTCCTTTTAGCAACGTCTAACAAAAATTCAGGTATGCACATGCATTGTGGACTTCCATCGATATGCACAATTCCAACGATTCTGATGTTTCGAATGTTGACCGAATTATTGCAGCTATCGTTATGTCTACAGGAGCCCGTGGGGCATGTCCATTTGCGCTTAAATTAAGTCTACTGACCGATGTAGCAAGATCTAAGTTGCGGATACGCTGAGACTCATTATGTCACCGATATCAACTCCAAAACCAAGACCCAACCGTATGCTGTTTTAGCCCGTCGAGCAGCCATGTAACCTTCCGGGTGAGAGATATACATAAGCTTGCTTTGAAAATTCCACTCCCTACCGGTTTACGAGGAAAGCAGAATAAAGAAGCCACTTTTCGAAACATTTGTAGAAGTTGCATTTTATCCAAGGATAAAGAGACACGTGTGACAGTCAGTGTTTCCACCAATTTACGGTTAGAAGGGGCATTCCCTGAAGACTTATGTACAAACTACCAGGGCGCACTGTTAGTCCAGCCTGGTCACATGAGCCGGAACAAAACCAAAACTTGTATTTCGGTAGGCAACATGCACGTAGTCAAATGGTATTGTTACTGGGATCTCCTGAACTGGGAAAACAAAACATAAAACACTGAGCCCATATTAAACTTACCACGTACGGCAAACGTTCGCCCATTCAACTCTGTCATACCGCATATCTCCCGAAATTGAACCATATGGCCAGTTTCTAAATGATGGCGCCGATCACCAAACAATTTGACAATTAATTTATTGGGTTCTTGCTGCATCGAGAAAATGGAAAAACAGACAGTATTTAAATAAAACACAGGGAATTTAAGCTAAAGACGAAGTGAACTAGACGGCGGTTGTTATGATGGCCTGCTGGAAAATAATACCAAGAAAAGCCCACAGAGAATACGACCCTGGACTGAATGATAACTAGCATTTTATGTGAGAAGATAAACGTATTAATTGTTTAATACCATGTGACCACAGGGAAAACTGAATATCCGTTTCACACATTTGGAACAAAATGGTTACATTTCTATGATACACTGAAATAGAGGGTTATTTCCGAAACATTGCGTACTCACGGCATTTAAATGCAATTTCAAAATGTGCTACTGGAAATGCTTCAGTAGTATAACTTACATAGAATTTACAAATGAAGAAAATGTTGGGAGTGGGTTTACAAAAAGTTACCGTTCAGCAAGTTGTAGTAAGTCGATGATCTCGACACAATTTAAGTCATGTTCACAGAGCGGCTGCCTGTCAGTACACAAGATAATCGACTGCGTCTTACTTTGATACGATCGGAGAATGTGAACAAATTCGCTGGAAGTTAGAGTTGAACAACTGATTAAAGCGATGGTAGTCAGCGAACTTGCCTTACAAGCACGAAGACTTGGGTTCAGAATCCAACTCAGAAGACAGGATGAGCTGGTGATTTGCATGATAGTTGAACCTTAGTTTATTATAGGGTGCTTCAAGCTTGCACCTAAATGCACGAACTGCAAAAAAAAATGTAAGTGGGGTTCATTGTGAGTTATCCAAAACGAGGGCTGTCCATCCAAGAAACAGACCCACCCAAACACAGGCTAGCCGAAAATCATTTAGTCAACTGAATTGGTTAACCATACAACATGAAACACAAGACGTTGTTCAGTTACATGCAACAGCATACAAATTGGGTGCTTCAAGGATAAATAAAGGTAGCAAGTATAATCGTTTCGGACCCAAATGGTCCTGGACTCTCCGGCAAATGAGTACGACGTCCATATTGTTCATCCATTTTTAAACAACTCTGTCAGAATTAGCGACAGAGCTGAACAGCGTGTGAACTGCGTACGAGAAAATGCAGACGACCCATTTGCATGTTGCGTGGCTGAAATCGCATTGTGGCATGAAATTAAATAAAACCGATCTGAGGAAGTTTCAGAATAGACATTCGATAATCAACGACAGTCGATGAAGTCAGCGAGTGAACAACGCTGAGACTAAGGAGCGGAAAGTCGCTAGTGAGGAACAAGCGAGTTCAACCGGGCACACTGTGTAAATTAAGGTAGTTTGGTGTTGTATTGAGAACACCAACCAGTCATTTCCTTGGCCGTGCACCTTTTGCGAATGTCGCAGATGACTGGGGAAAAGTTTAGGTGGATTAACAATAACTTCGTACAGGAAATTGAAGACAGTTACCATTTAGTTATCCACAGCAGCTGGTGTTCATCCGTTGGCGCGGGACATTAGTGACCCAGAGTCCAACGGTCACAGATGTTAACTGAGAGTGGTTGGGCGAATTCGGTGGTGTGAACGTAGTAATTGTTTGTCTAAGTTGTTTGGTGGATAGGTGCGGTACGAATCACAGAGAAGCTGTCAAGCTCTGAGGAGTGCTTGATGTAGAAGGTGTGGGTTCGGACATAGGGTCTCTGTGTATTAAGTCTCAAGTTATCCATTTTCTTTCATTTTCAAATCAAGACCTGCTTGTTTTTTTTCTCACTGTGCACATCACTGGTGTATTGCAGTTGGTGATAAGTGTTTCATAAAATTGGGCGAATAGCCGTACTGAATGTGATCGAGTTAAATTGAGTACAACAGTCTCCATGGGATAAGCTCAAAGAAGGACAAAACCTGCCTCATTAGAGCAATCAGATAGCAAGAATTCGCAAAACAGTTCGTCATTACACAGTAAACCAACCTTCTCGATGTGACCGATGAAGAATTCTTTGGCAGGTTCTCCGTCCGGATCGGTGATGAGGAAGTCCGGGCCGAAATCACAAAACAGATTGCCCAAAACGCCATACACGTCGGTATAAATGAACTGAAACAGTAGATCCACAAATACGCGTACGATTAAAAAATAGAGTATTTGGAAGAAAACTGGTATGGTATCGAGAGATAATATTGATTACTTAAATTTGCAGGCAGCGTCGAGGGGGCCAAATATCGTTAATACCCGCCGACCAGTTTGAAATCCACCAGCAGAGTCAATTAACATCACAGCAGCCTCACAAAAATGACCAAGTAGCACAAGGACACGGCGACGGGGATGGGCCGGTGTTTGGCAAAAAAGAATAACAAAGATAACAAAACAGCTCTTTAAAAGTACCATCGAAAAAAGCTTTTGCACTGATGAGGAAATTATCTCTTCACGATTTCCGTCTCTTTGAAAGTAGGGCTGTTGAAGTAGACACAACTCGTGGAGCTGTCGAGACAGCAAACCTCCACAGACTAGTGCAAAGAGACAACCGACATATACGCAAGGTTACCTTCACATTACGGACGCAACCAGTAAGCTGCAGTTTTGGCGAGCAGTTACAATCCTAACCCAAAAGCGCCCGTAGCACCGACACGAATCCGCCCGCGCTTCTACAAAAACGATAACCTGCCAAACTCCATAATCAAAACAACAGGAACACTGTGTAGACAATTTCAATATGTAAAAGCTGTGGTGTTGAATATTTTCAGGAGTTATCGTTTTCCAAGTGTGAAGTGCACCATAAGTGGAAAAACTGGCCAAATTTGGACGGCATGACTCAATTCTCATTTAATTATTCATAAATGGCCATCAGTCAGACATGGTGAAGCAGTGGACGGCGCCATTGTTCACTGCATTTAACGAGGAATGTCTTAGAAGCAGATATAATCAGATTCTGCAAAACATCTGATCTCAAAACGTATAGTTCGTCCAGTTCTATCTCTCCATAACCTCCTTTCTTTCAGATCACAATCCACTAGTGGTTCTCGATAGCGGTTTCCGGTTTGTAGGGGGGTTTTCTGTTTTCGGCGGCACTTTCTTGAATACACTTGAATCCTTCTCCCTACTGTTCCCCCACCTTCCACCTCGTACGACCTACAGCCGAAGTTCTTCGCCATCACTCCTACTGCAACCAGGCCTTGTCGCCCACTTGTAGGGTCGGTAGAACATAACCGTATCATAAATTTGATTATTTCAAACAAAACTTTGTCAAAATGCTTGGATCCCCAATTCCCGAAATTCCCAACCAAATGTAAAAAAACAAAAAGCATAAGATGGATTTGTTGATACAAGTGACCAGAATTTACAGGTACAAAACGACCTTGGAGAAACAATGTCAATCGCCTAAAGACGTTCCAAGTTATCTATTTGGTTAGCCAACGTCCAGCCAGTGTATTAGAACAAACAAAGACGTCTCAGAGTTTTGTCTCAAAGTTGACGTCAGAATTTAAATATGCAGATATGATTTGTTCAGTTGTAGGCTTTACTGTAGCAATACCTCTTTTGGCATATAAGTTGCCACCTCAAATAACTATGCTCTATGTTTCGTTCGATATTTGTCTAAGAAGCCCTCCAACTGTAAACAGGTGTGTATGTGTCTTTTATCGTTCAATTGAACTACACAGCACAGATGCTGTTTTTCAGGTAGCCTCAAATACAAACCCATTTGAGATGGCTGCCTAGCCATCTTGACCATTGCTTCGGTCTTGCCATTCGACCGGCAGTAGCGCCGGCAGCTTGTACTGTCTGGACTCTAAATTTATAGCGGGCGACCGGAAGTCTGCAAGAATGAACTGTGGTCCAGTGTCCAGGATCAATCGATTTCAGATTACGAGAACGGAAAAGGCAGCAGCCAAGGAAGGTAACTTACACACTCTTTCTTGAAACCTCAGTGACCGCGACTCAATGATCTACTGGGTGGGTGTTCGTACAACAATCTGACACTTATTCACGGATTGTAAGTACGAGTCTGGCGTATGTGATGATAGTGAGACTAAAGGAGGCCGAAACAGCTGACCATCACTTCGTGACTGAACACTGGGACCAACCGATTGCATCACACACCACTCGTGCTTCAGCTGAGGCAGTAGACATAAAAAATCAAAAGGATGTTAAGAAATTAGCCATGGAGACTCACTCGAATGTTGTGCATCCGACAGAACAGGTTCAGTAGGGTGGCCGCATGAAGCGAACAGTGAGTCAGGATCAAACACTGTAATTAAAAGTCAGAGTTTGCACAGTAAGTCAAAACATGTGCAAGCTGGATAAAGGAAAAGCACAAGATTCTTAGCTTTGTAGTTGCATGCACATAAACATGTATACATCGGATAGCAATAACGACATGAATCGCATCAGGAATATAAAAAAAACCTCAGCCAATGAGTGGACGATTAACTGTGATCAAAAAGAAAACAAAAAGAAAACAAGACAGGTATTGTCCACCAAGCGAACAGCGAGCAGGAACCATAATAGGTTTGCTGTCAAGAAAGAGGCTGATATCTGAAAATCTAGGTTAGCCTCTGTTAAACAAACAGTCTACGGTAGCATAATGAGTCACTCTGAAGCTACAGGAGTGCGCGTTTGTAAAGTGGATGTGAGAGCGACGTTATTTTACGGTTGCGAAACCTTACGGCTCAAAGTGAGACTTAAGCAGCTATTACAGGCACTACCATTGATATCTGCTCACAATCTCTGTAATGAGAGTGCACGGACTAACGTAAAGGGCAGGTATTTCGTGGTGAAGGGCAAGCAAGCTTATCAGATTAACCCTTTCGAGTACATCAGTGTAAGTAGTTTGGGTATGTACCAAATCCAAACAGTGCAAGGTAGTCAAATGATACCTTGACATAGAGAAACGGAGGTAGTTTGATAGGTTAGCCAGCCTAAATCGGGATCTTTGTCCGGACTGGGGCCCTGCAGATAGATCAGAACACGTGGAAACCAATCGGGCTCAGCAGAGCGAGCGGGAATGTTGTTTGACAAAGATGTCAATGAAACGAGTGCAACTAATGAAAGATGGCTGCGGAAAACAAAAGGAAGTTGGCTCGAGGATGTCGCTGCAGACCCACTCGCAATTCTATAGAGTGCTTATGAGATATTAGAGGCCTCTTCAGGCTGATTGTTTGAATCTAACAAAGGGGCTCTTATGCGATATGTCCTATTTCTTTCCTTTCATTTATCCATGAACTAGGGTTTCCTTCTGCACATGGTGGTGTGACAGCTAAGCATCAGTGCAAACCATAAGGCGATGGAAGAGATAAGTCTAGGATCTCAAACGAAGTACAAGGTCGATCAGTCTACAACGGGGGACTCGAATTCCGGCTACCCAAAAACGATGTTAAGTAGGTCTGAGTAACTTGACACTATGACGGCCCTACATGTAATCCTAATAAGTTCCACTGCAGACAATCCCGCTCGAGATCCAAACTGAAAAGTTCCTCTATCATCTGAACTCATGTAGCTTAGTTTTCTTTACACATGCACACACACAACTGTATGACTGGTTGAGTATATACACATGCGTGATAAAGTGAGAAAACAAATAAGGTATAGCACGAAAAACGACCGATCCCGTAAACTGTAACTTTTTCACTTTACGATGTCCCCATATTACCTTGCCGTGAGTCCATACCAAGTCAAGTTGATTCACAGGGAGGTCCCAGATACTGTACCATAGTTCAGACCAAGTGGACCGCACTAACACTGCGGCACGGAATGTGAAAACGGGAGCATATTACTGGAGTCCCAACACGATGCCAAGACTTACGCTAACAGGTAGTCTAACGGACTTGGATCAACAATAAACGACGGAAATCAGGACGTACTGCAAAAAGGAGTGTGATGCAGATAGATCATACACCTCATTTTGGCGAACACAGCCATGCATCAATAATAGTTCACTGATTCGACCCTATATGAGCGCCTATCAGTGTAGACCCTCAGTGTTGGAGTTCTAGTGTTAGGTTTGTGTCTCGATTCTTTATTATATTGTCAGTGCAATCCGTTAGGTCCGAACTATTATGCAGCAAAACCAGAGAAGCCCTTTGATTTATCTTATGTTGACATCCAGCTAGGACATGACAGAAATCAGGAGAAGTTAAAATGGAGACGAAGTGGAGCGATACAATCTTTACCTTGCATACCATACAACACATGCTAATATCATGTTTGTGTGGGTTAGATGCATTGTCAAACTAGGGAAAGCGAAATAGAACAAACGGTCGAGATAATCGCAAAAACCTCCGGCCGAATGATGCCTGTAGTCCACATCAGTAGCAAGCGGTTAGCTACAACAGAACCAACGTAAATCGTAACGCACAGACCCAGTGCTTTCCACTCCCTTTGGTTGTGGACAGTACTCCAAATATGATCAGAGCAGTGTGCGCAATGTTTTTTCATACATTTATGCACTACCCCCCTAATTCAAGCAGTCAACTCCTCTCCCGCGATGATACAACAGGTGTATTGCTTGCAACTAGGGTGAAAATGTGCACTAAGGTTAGCGAGACTTGCATAGCAGGCAACGACCAAGCACTGTTTCATATCTCCGTCAACTTCAACCCTTGTATGTACGGCTTCCTTCTCAACTGCTCCGAATACTAGTTGATCCGCCCAACAGAAAGAACAATCGTGAAACACTTTATTTTTAGACCTCTTAAACAGCCGGGTTGGGCAATCTTTCTCCCAGTGTCCTCTTTCCTCACAGATGAAGTAGCTTCCTAGTCGATTGTTCTTCCATTATGCTGTTATCAAGGCAGCTACATCCGCTGCGAACTGCTCTATTGTCTTCTGCATTTCTTCCAATGTATTTTTGTCCACATTACCGTACGCATCCACTGAGGACACGGACATTACTGCCAACTCCCGCACCACTTTCGCAAGCTCATCGAGGTCCATCTGCCAGGGAACATGGACAATACGGACTTGGTCGTGAACTGCCATCAGGAGAACTTCAATAAACTGATCCGTTAACAACTGTCGTCGTGGTTCTTGATCCAATCCTGACAGAGCCCTGTCCAGCAAACCTTGCAGAGTGGTAGCAAACATGGATGGACCCGCGCTTTGTCCAAGCCTGGCTGCACTGAACCGCCGCATGGTCTCTTGGCAGTCGACGGGGATGTCAAACGCAGCCACCAGCAACTCCTACGCAGCGGCCCACTCCATCTTCGCAGAGCCTCTTCGTGCTGCGTACAGCACCGCCTATGCCCTGCCCTTATTCACCGTCCGCATAGCAGCCAGCTTACACGGTCGGTCTTGACTATGACCATTTCGGCCACGTCCTCGAAGTCCTCCAGGAACGTCCGGACGTCTCCATCTTCGAACGGTTGCGGCCAGAGTATCTTCGTCCTCGCGTTCGTCAAGGCACCAGTTGTTGTGACGGCAAAAGACGCTTGGCTTGCAAATTTGTTTATTGCACGAACTCCTGTACAGGTTATGTTAAATATGGGACCACGAACACATACACTCATTTGCACGACTGACTTGCATTCACACATATTGGGTAGTAGTACGTTGTCATTCGCCCTGGTGACACTTCCCCATACCGCGTATAAACTATTCCGATAGTCGTCATCTTCCTGGTGCTGGGGCTTGCCCTTTTATTCCTGATTTCGCTTATGAGTAGTATACTACTCATAAACGAAACTGCCTATTACACAACAGTACCAATGTTAGTCCGTTACATTTCACGCTGGCCAATATCTTCCTTGAAATGGACGATGGTAAACTAACTGATTTTACTGTTCGTTTTTTTTTATAAGCGTCATATCGATAACATTTTAATACTTGCTGACTGTGACTAGTTTGTTACCTTCAAACCAATTTAATTCCGCTTGCCACAGTTTCTGTCGCGCAAGAAAAGAAACTGGATGACTCACAGCTATTACTAGGTATTCTCAACTCTGGCTGTTCGGATGGTTTCTTTATCGAGGAATCACATGAAACAGACGGCACCCACAAGTCTCTTCGTTTGCGCCCATGGTTGACAAACGCGATATAACGTTAACTTCTTTCATTGAGCAAAGGAAGTAAGCAGGACCTACCGCATAAATTTTCAGGGCTAGTTCCTGAAAAATGCTCTGCTTGTGAATGAGTATCCGGGAAACTTGTTAAAATTTAACCCAAGGAGTAAATGACCAACTCTTAATCACAGACAACACCGAATGAGCGCGTCTTCATCAACCTTCCCTACATACGAGGCTCTAAAGGCAGCAATGTAGACAGAAAGTTGAAGTCTGTGGTCGATCGTTTGCCCCATCCATATGATCGTTTGTTGACTTTTTTTATCATGCCCTAAACCTATACAACTAAATGCTTTGTGTAGTCCGCCAATGCGAAGAGAAGAAATGCCTGTAAACCGCGATGTATACTTCATTGCGGTCTTGATTAAATGGACAAAGGGAACCCAAGGTTCGAAAATGGTGTTCGTTAAATGTGGGCAAATCACCGGAACCATTGTGCCAAGGTAGAAAAGCCCATTATGGTGTTGGACTTTTTTCAAAAATACGAAAACCAATAGTAAAGTTACTCAAGCAACGCTACCATCATACATATACAGTACTACAAATACACAATATTCAGCAAAACGAGACTTTCAATGAACACAATTCGAACGTTGGAGCAAAGTTATACAGTCATAAAGCTTAGGCTTTTAACTTTTACATCGTACACTGTAGGATATGGTGTGACAGGTAAACTGGATACGGTTAGATTCCCAGAGTACAAATAGGAATGTAGCCGAAATAATCTAGGTTTGAACACTCAACGACCGATCTCGTTGAGGCCTAATAGCTTGGGGTAAGTGAACAGAATTTTCCGTAGTGGGGTGCTGCGTTCTTTGTCCTTCAGTGAAATACTGATATCACACCAGTGTCACAGATGGAGGAAATTAACAAATGCCGTCAGGGTTCTTGTTAATCTATCGCAGGTGACATACTTGTCCAAATGGTACATAAGCTTCTCGATCAACTCCGACGCGTCGTCATCGACGACGAGTGGGTACAACTTCCGGACACTTTTAGAATACCACTCTGTATTGCGCAGCGACAAAAGGCAAGCTGAAGCAACGAACTAACACAGCTAGTCTCTTGAGTGAGTCTTCATGATAAGTCTTCCGAGTCCGTGAACCGATGTATCAGGATAACAATTTGCGTGCAACAACAGAAGAATAGAATGACAAGCAAGGATTAGTCACCACACCAAAGACAGCACATCCATATCAGGTGTCTGTCGAAGACTTCCGTATAAGCCTCAGTGGCAGCGCAACTGTAGCACGTTGTGCAGCCGATGATCTGCGTAAACCTCACCGACATCTGAGGAACACCTTAAATCACATGTTTAACATATTTTTCGGATGAATAGCGACTAGTACTAAGCAGTCTGTTAGCCTCAGTGAGGATAAACAGTGGATATAAGACTAGCGGAGAAGGTGATCAGTCTGCGAACAGTCAGGCACTCACTCATGCCGTATCCACTTCGTTATGACTATAGCACGTTCTCGTGCTGTCCATGCGTTAGTTTAGCCGCGATCACGCTTTGCCATGGCAACACTCCGGCATACTGACACACTAATCTGGCGACATCTTGCTTTCTACAAATGGAAACAGTTGTGTTTGGGTTGCTCAGCTTCTATGTCACAATGTAACACGGTAGTTCATAGCTGGTGATAAACCGGTGTTGGTTAGGCTGACACTGGTTGCACAGCAAGTGATCAAGCGTCGCTAACTTGCTGTCCTCACTGACTGAAAGGAATGGAGCACACAAACATGACAAACTTGAAATGCGACACAATACACTGTACTGGAAAGCGTCATATGGTATCCCTAGGCTACGTATTAATCATAGTAAATTGTGCTGTAGTAAATTTAGTGAACACATATGAAGGCTCCTACGCCAATCTATTCCGCTTGACTTTCGATAAGAATTAGCAGAAAGCTGTTCACAAAATTCTAAACTGACGATTAACTAACTGGAACGAAGCTCGAAAGGTCAGACTGACTAACCAAGTTTTTAAAGAAAGCTCACAGAATAAACCCTCACATAAAAAGGTACTAACCTGAACATTCCTGGTTTCAACCTGATCACAGTTCCACAACGATTTAAGTAACGCCTGATTAGCAACATCTGCAAGCGGACTGCGGATGGTGGTCAGATCATTCGCATCAAGGACTACGCGAACATAGGGATTGAGGTCAGCCAGATGAGGCAGACTTGCCTCAGCTCTGAAAACAGAATAAGAAGGGGCCAAAGGTCAACATCTGATGAGTCAAGTCAATGCGACCTTTAAAGTAGCAAACAAAAAAATCTCACTAGGTAGCAATGGACTTGCTGAATCAGTTTTATGATATTAAAGTTGAAAACCTGACATTAATTTGATCGCAAGGCGTTTCTGATGTAGATAACCTCATATTGTACGATGACGGTTGGCGCCACGTGTACACATTCAGCCTATTTCAACAAGCGAAAGCTAACAAAAGTTGTGAAAAGAAAGCGTACGCAGTGTTGGGAGCTGTGGGAAAATGGCGTGGTTTTATTCTGCGGTGGCTTTTACTCCGTCGCTGGTTAGGGTTCCGTCGCGGTTATATACCACGACAAACACAACAGAAGAGTGAAAAACGAAAAAAATTCAACACCAGCAGATAGAACTGTCATGTTTATCGACACAAAGTACAGTCGAGACTAAGAGGCGAAAACTCAGCAACTGGTGTCTTACCTACCTTATTTAGCTTGCCCGGAACTGCATTATTCCTTGTCATGCCAAAGCCGTTCCTGTAATGTACTTGAGGAATCTCACACTTACAACAGAAGTAGGAAACATAACTCACTAATGTCAAAAGTGCGCCTAAGTAACCCTCAAGTTTCGCAAACCACCAACCAACCGTTTTTGCATAACAAACATACTACCTCAGGGTCAGTATGCTCCTCAGTCCAACGGGTTAACGTACGAAAGTTAACATATGGCACGTGGTTTTTCTAAACGTGACTACTGGTTCGTTTCTGTTGAAAGTGAGTGTTGTAAACCCTTCTAAACGGCACGCTGGTTCGTCTTAGCTATTGCAATTCGCTTGGCAAAATTAGGATTCTCGTCACGGTAATAATTAACACGAAAACCTCGGTCCCGAAAAGTACCGCGACTGTCCCGTATTCGCTCCCAAGGCAAGCCAAAAGACGCGTTCAAAATATAGAGCTTTGGTCCGCTCCAAAAAGGGGTGCGGTTAGGGTGACAAGTACAAGGTATTCATAGGGCACATAATGTCCACACATTCCCACCAAATCATGAGAAAGAGTTAGAATCGCACAGGTGCATAGCGGTATAAAAAGTCCCAACCGATTTGAACAGTTCCGCTAGTTAGGACTGAGTCAAGTGGTTTTTTTCTTCTTTCTCACAACGGAGGCGCCCTGGGATGGTCACAGGGTGAGCGCCCTAACACTGAATGCAAAGACTAAAGACGAACATCGCTAGAAAGAAACGCTGACAAACCTCAACGAAATTGTGAAACAGTACTTAAGAAACGAACGATTTAAGTTTCACAAGAGAAAACAGGACTATACATTTCTGTTTTCCAACCCAATGAGAAAGTCGTAACAACAGAGTCGCGTGCGAAGACAAATGTGACATGGTTGGTGTATTGGTTGTTACTACCCATGAAGCCAAGCAAAGCCAGCTGTTAACCATGATTCACACGAAGAGACAACATCGATACCACGTAGTAAGTAGTAAACGGATGAAAATGAAACAATCGCATGCAACCACGCAAGGTCTTCCAATAAACTCGTGAAAGCAAGCACAAGACCAACAGTACCTAACAATTAACCATAACATCAACTCACCTGGTTTTGCCAGTTTTGATGTCGGCTTTTCGAACAAAAAATTGCGTTCCCAAGTCAGCGTAAGAACATAACGTGTTATCCTGAATAATCAGTTCTTGAATACCACCGAGTACTAGATTTTTGGCTAAACGGTAGATGAATGGAAAATAAATATACTGTCAAACCTATTTCAATCCCCAACCCTCCGAGACCGTACAGAAAAACCTTTGATTCTGACATTTTTTGCATCGCGTCTTCACCCAAAACACACCTTTGACGACTGGTACAAGGAGTGGGTTAATACAGATAACTAACCTGTAAAGTGAATCGTCAATTTCCATCATTACAGATGACGAGGATTCCGAAATAAACGCCCTAAGCAGGTACTTATAGCAATCAGTGCACAGTTGAAACCGATGAGGAAAAAGTAACTGTTTGCAAAATTCAAGTGCTCTTCAGTAACGATCTCAAGTAGGACTTCTATCAATCTGAAGGAGGAAATGAATTCAGAATTAAACAAACGATATGTTTTTTTGCAGAAACATTATTGAGAACAGGATGTAAAAATTGATAGTTTCTCCATACTTTTGTTGATGCAGTGATACACGCAGTTAAAACTTAGGATGTAAATAGAAGTTTATCAATCTTGACGTCAGTACGCTGCAGGCAGTAAAACTGCTAGAGTAGAACTCATGAAGTAACTTCGAGAGGACAGATGTGCATGGTCCATTTGAGCTATTGATTATATGAATTTAGATGTCCGCACGGACAATAATGAACCCAACAATCAGATGCATTTGCAGACAGAATGTTCAGTTGAGTACTTTAAAAGTTAATGAAACTAACCTTCTGCGCTATTGGCCTGAATTTACAGGTTTGCTGGTGCTCCCAAGAACTTTCCAGTCGAATAAAGTGGACAGATGCCCAATGCCGAGTGGTGACCTTGTAGTCATCTGAATCGCCGGTTAGAAACCGTGTCAGAGATGGCAATGTGTCTCAGTGTGTGGCGTGTCTGCACACGTAACCAATCCGGTTGAGTTTAGAACTGCCTTATCCGTTTTTATCCTTCCTTAAGATAAATGTACCGCTGTCGACTAAATTTGCCGTTAGCTCCTTTAATGTGTCGACCGAGTGGCGGAATGATCTCCGAAATCGACGTTGCAGCCTAGATATTTATAAATCAATACACCACAGTCTAAAACTCAGGAATACCATAATGCACACTTCCATAAGGATTTTATCAACCACTTTTACTTGCAGAATTATCAGCGCACAAAGAGTAAAATCTGTTTTGTGAGTCCGACTTATTTAGCTCAATAAGTCCGAATCATATTCATCTGAAAAGACTGAAAGAAGCATTGTGTGCACTCACCAGACCACTTCCAAAATTTTTAGAAGCTTGACGCAGCTCATGATACATCTAGTGCGCGCAGGAGTAATCGGAATGAGACGTTTATGTATCATTAATTGCACCCCTGGACTGGGCTACCCCATAACTACCAAGTGAGTCAATTTTCTGGGCCACCGGCTCTGATTAGGGTTCCTCAAGAAAAGCTTTATTTCCTTTTGTTCTACGGACAAAATTATTGCGTCAGAGATTTCAGCCGAGGTCCCAAAGTCTCAAACTTTTAGTAGATAACTTTGGCTATCACAGAATAGCAGTGTATTACAACCGAGTATCGCTAACCATAATCAATGTTTTTTTAGCATACAATCTAGAGCCTTGCTAGACTTTTGCCCAAAGCCATAGCATTCATCGTTTTCTTTACTGATTAATAATACCTTGGCAGGGCACTAAACAGAGGAAGAAACATCAACAGTCCATGAAAGATGATTAGGGAAGGTAACTTCCGAGTGGTATTGAAGGAAAAACGGAGCTGTCCAGAAGTACTCCCGCTCTCAGATGCGCATCCATGCATCAGTCATCAATATGCTACTAACAACAGGATGTCCAAACACCCAACAGGTCAAACGATAAACAAATCTAACCTAATGGTGTACGTTAGACCGTGGTATCTTACGAGTTTGATTCATGTTGTTTCAGACGGGTATTCTTGTTCTCATCTTTCAGAAGCAAATCGTGATTCCAAGACTTCAATCTGTCTAAGATAAATAATTTTTCTCCCAACCCATACAGTGAGAGAAGAAATAAGTCAAAAAGCAGAACTATCAGGCGTCGGATATTCTATGAAGTCATATTCTGAACCTTTATTGTCAAATCATTCAAATACCGAGGTGGTTCCAAGGAAAGGAGATCATTCCTCCTACATCACGTAGGACCGAGGCCGCGGACCGAACCAGACCGTTTAAATGACACAGCTGGCTTGTATGGTATGCAGTTTACAACTTAAAAGTGCTAAGTGCAGCTACTATATTGGATCTGACGCAAACCCTGTCGTGTTATTGTTCCCAGACCGCTGAAAACTGTCGGTCGTTTCACCCACCTGGGTATTGTTACCTGGACAGACCGCAGTATTGGTGATGCGGTATTCACGAGGATACTGACTGCACTTAGTGAATTCGCCAACCTCCTTGACTGGCGCTGATGCAGACGTCCATTCGTCGACTACGGGCACAGTTCACAATGCACATGTGCGTTCAGTTGTGCTCCGTGGATCAGACGCCTGACCCATTCTTGCGGAAGATGCACAGTGACTCTCCGATTCCGATCACCGCTGTCTCTGCCAGTTAGCCTGTATTAGGTATGTTGAGTGAATTAGCAACTCGACAACCTGTCGGCGAGTGTTCGGGAAATGTACAAACTCGCGACCGATAGGCGAGACGGTAAGAATGCATAGTCTATGCTGAGTGGGTTACGTACTCTGTATGCTGACAGAGCGCTCAGCGCCCTGCGCATTCTTCAGTGTGGCTTCTGATGGTGAAAAGAAACCGCAAGGCAGCCGGTGACTGTCCCACTGAGCAGAAGACGCAGGTGCCGTCTATCTGATTAGGAAGTTCGCAACCATTCACACCGCTAGCTGGATACGCCCTTTGATTCGGCGATCCAGTGGTTGATACACGGATTCTAGAGAGATCCAAAGTATCCAGATCTAGTCAGCTTTCATTGCTGAGTGTCAACAGGGCGTCTGTTGGCCTGAAAAGCAGTCGTTGAAAACCGGGTGTACCACTGCTCTTGCATCATTATAATCATCATCATGGCAGCCGTGAGCCTGACCAAAAGGTGTTGTGGCTCGGGCCGCCGCTCACCTCAAAAGTGAGGTGGAATATCCTAGAAGAAAACGTCACTAAGAAGGTTGAACATTATTAAAAGATGACTAAGCGGAAGAACTAGAAATGGTATGAATGCAGGAACGCCACTGAGTTCGACACATCGCCATCTCGGACAGCGTCTCCAACCAGCTGTTTGAGTGATCACTGTAACGAGCGATCGAAACTAGTTAACGCGCACGGATTGGATTTGAAGTAGTCGATACGTCAACATCGTGCACGAGGACTCTGAATCAACGGACAATCAGACAAACAAAGAGGACGATTGAATTTAAATGTAACTCTATCACACCTCTGTACTCTTGTCCTTTTTTGGTTATTCTAGTACCGCTACGTGTCGCGTAACATAGCTTTTGATACAATCTCTGTCTACTCTTCTGGTTGCATGTTACAATCACGACGACCCCATCCACGCAGGCGACATCTACCTACTTTGCTCAGTGGAGCAATCAGGGTCTTCATATTCAGTGATCACGTTGCCGCCTGACCACCACGCGGTTTCACCAAACTGTTGGTGGTCTCAGTATATAATGCCCGGTACGGTAACTGATCAGATGGCATACGGAGTACGTGACCCAACCATCTCAAGCTGTGCACCGTGATTAGTTGGTCAATTGATCGCGCATCATCGAGCGTTCTGGAATACGCGCCGGTGAACGGCCAAATTGCTCACGCGATCAATCCACTTAATATGGGCTAATTGGCGGGGACAACGATGGCCAAACACAGCAAGTCTGTTAATATCTTCTTTGTGAACAGGCCACGATTCCGAACCAGAAAGTAAAATGGGGAGCATAAAAGCATTATGTACTCTTCCTTTTAGCGACAATCGAACGTCTTTTCGATGCCACGGATGACGGTTTGGCAAAGGCAACTCGTGCCTTTGCTATCCTCGCTGATATCTCGTCAGCAATATTACAGCCTGACGAGATACTGCTACCTAAGTATGTGTAACTGTTCACAGTCTCCAGCGGATTACTCGCAATGAGGAAAGTAAGAGTGGGAATGCCCCAGTCTTGAAGCAGCAGTTTGCATTTTGAAGGTGGTCAATCACCTTGTTCAGTATGGTCTGCATATCTTCGGCAGAGGGGCTAAGTAAGACAAGGTCGTCCGCATACTCCAGATCGGTCAATCTAGAGCCAGGAAGAAGCTCAACTCCAAGCCCACTGGATTCGCGAAGGGCACCCTCCAGAATGTCGTCCATGACAAAATTGAACAGGAAGGGGAAATCGGACACCCCTGACGAACACCACTAGAAGTAATGAACGCTCGAGACAGTTGTCCATAAACTCTCACCCTGCTTGCATAGTGAGCATACAGTGATTTCAACAGATTCACATATTCCCCTGGCACTCCTTTGCGAAGGAGACAGCTCCAGAAAACGCTACGAGCAACTGAATCGAAAGCAGCCTTTAGGTCCAAAAAGAAAAAGAAAGTCGGCTGCCCATAAGAGTGCCGATGTTCCAAGATCCGTCATAAGGTAGACATGTGGCCAATGCACCACCAACTCCATTGGAATCCTGCCTGTTCTTCGCGTATCTGACTCTTTCTGAGCTTATTGAGCCGAGGTAAAATGAGGCCAGTGAGTATCTTGGACGTAACAAACATCAAAGTGCTCTCGCAGATTAAAATAAATACCAAGAACAGAGTAAGATCATTAATGTCTTAAGTAAAGAAGAGTCTGGCAGTGCTCTGAAACGATCTACAGAAGTGCAGCTGACGACCTCAGAAGGAAGGCTGTTCCAACGGTTAATAATTCTGTAAGATAGAAAAAAAGCCTCCCAAGGAGGGTCCGAGGACGAAACAGGGAAAGCTTCCCGTTATGTCCTCGCCGGCTGTCATCACTCACTATGTTACAGAACTGTTCAACGTGACCTGCATTAAAGACGTGTGTGAAAATCAAATCAACGCGCAGTCGTCGAAATTCAAATAGATACAAATCAAGGATTTCAAGTAGAGACTTGTGCGCGTCATTTTTTACGCCCGTGACTAGCTTGGTAGTTGCGCGCTGGACACGCTCAACAGCTAATATGTCTTTCTTCAGTCCTGATTAGCATACTCGAGTAACGGCCTTATATGGACTCCGTAAAGCGTTTGAAACGCCTTCCTGTCTATGCGGGTGTGGTGGGAATTGCGATCCACCATACTAATAACGTCATGTTCCCTTTCTGCAGTGATACGCACACAGGAAGTTAGACGACATTCAAATGCCCAGATACTTCTTCAAATCGATTTTCGTGATATCAACTGTGCTGAACGCACTGTGAATCACGAAGGTATTGCCAGAGTATCCACTAGGCGACAAATGTGTACATTTGTTGTCATTTAATGGGAGGTTCGAATCGTCAGACTACAGATAGGTCACGTCCAGATCAACCTGTATTAGAGTCACTGGCATTCCAGATTTTCAAGTCATCAGCGTATAGGAGAGCGTCGTTGGATATATTGTCTGGAAGGTAGTCGATGTAAATAAGGAATAACAGAGGACCTAGCAATGCCCTTTGAGGAACTCCAGCAGAAATCGGGGAGGGAGATAAAAAAATCTGATTCGGTTCTACTATCCAGAAAAGAGGCAATTCAGCAAACAGCCTCTCCTTGGATACTATGAGCATCTAGTTTGTATCGGAGGGAGCCATGTAGGACACGGTCAAAAGCTTTGACAAAGTCGAAGAAGATAGCTTCTGAGATGAAGCCACTGTCTTTTGCTTCCATCAGAGTGTCTATGAAGGTCAGCATTACATAACCGGTTAGCAAGGGAGCCGTGCTGGGTGGGGAGGGGAAGACTGATCAGTAAGAAACGCCCGACGATGGGAAGCTGTAGTAAGCAATCTATTACCTTGTATGAAATGTTAGCACGACTGACTGGCCGATAACTAGTCGGAGTGTTGGTCATATGCTTTGAAGATGGACGTGACCGTGGCTTCTTTTCATGCACTAGAAAGAATGACAGTCCAGAGTGTGTCTTAACAGCTTACAAAGAGGTTTTGCTAGGCTAGTAGCTGCTTCTTTTAGAATCCTGGAGTGGATCGCGTCAGGACCCATAACGCTGTATGAATTAACCCTGTATATCAGGTCTTCAACATCTAGTACAGAAAAACCAACGGTAAGAAGTTGTCAAAAGTTCCAGAGTGGTAGAATAAGGTGCCAGCTCGGTAGTGCAGCGCTGTAGATTGACGAACAGTACTCCTCAAAAAACTCGGTTTCAACTAGGGTCGGGCAATCGCAGAGACAGAGGTGAAGGCTTATTCTTTCTTAGTTGATACGTACGCTTAGATAAAAACCATTTGTTCGTATGAGCTTTTGAAGTATCTTCCTGTACGAGTTTAGTGTGCTCGCGGATTTCCCTCATACACCTATTCTGAACAATGTGGAAAGAACTTAGGTCACTTGGTTTTTCCGTAAGCTTCGAGAGCGGTCATCAAGGAGATGACGTACTCTGTGTGGAAGGGGTGAGCGATACGAAAAAGTGCACAATCTGTGCGGTACGAATAAACCGTCCGTTTTCTGAATTGTGATTTAAAACGCATGATAGTTCCCGTCCACACTCACTTTCAAGAAGGAGTAAACCGTGACAGCTTCTGAGACCGTGACAATCAGCCTGACTGAAGTTTCGAACTGTGGATTTCTTGTTGGTCATAACCAGAAACGGGTGAAATCGAAAGCGAACATAGAGTGATCACTGTGTCCAAGTGGCAGCTTGATGATCACTTTGCCTACCAGGTGTCCCTTATTACTGATAACTATAACCGGGAGAGAGGGAATCTGACCATAACGGTGCCGTGCCGGACGTTAGAATGCTGTTTCCACGCTGTCCGTCGTATCAACATCGATAAGGAAGTCGAGAATCAGCCTTCACAGTCCTAATGAGACACTGTTGCGCAGTTTATCTCATGTGCATGGAAATCACCCATAATAAGTAGATGAGAAAAACGTAATGCTAGGAAGTTTTCTAAGCTAACTAGAAGAACATCATTATCGGAAGTGTTGGATGAGGGAGAACGTTCAATAACCCTCACGAGGAGTGAGTCTTGGCTACGCAGTGTCAGTGGAAACCACAGAGCGACATATTTACTAGAGGACTGGAATCCCAGGGTTACCGTGGACGTCGGACGATTCCGCTTAAAGAGTATCGCGGAGCCCACATTCTCCCTCGAGTGAAGTCAGTTCGGTAAACTGAGTATCCAGGGCCACTCAATACACTGTTACTGATATCATCTGTAAATCGGGTTTCCGTAAAAGCAAAGATGTGTCTGATTTCCGGTAACTTGTTGAACCGACTCAGACAGTTCACACATGTGCAGTTGAAGGCTACATCCCCGTTTGCCTTTGCGAGAAGAGGCGCGCAAGGAAGAGATTGGGAGATCACACTTAAAACTGAGAAGAGGACTAGGGACGGTGATAGGGTTGGACTCGGTTTGTTCTACCGAGCTTATGTGACGGTCCTCCTTTACGGCTGCGACCGCAGTACCACCACTTGGGAGTACGTAAGCGACCTTACGAGGCGCTTGACTGGTATTCTTGGCATCGTCAACTGCGGTCTCTGTCCCTGTCAATTTCTGATTTTTGAGAGGGTGCTTGGAAGTCCTCACCCACGGAAAATTTGACCTCTCCATCTGTTGGGAGCGAAAGTTTGGATGCAGTGTGTTGTGTTGGGATCGCTAACAGAAACACCTGATGGAACGGGCCAAGGATATGCCTTTTGATTTGTGGGAGGTGAGCCCAACAGGTTCTTTCCGTTCTGAATTACTGAAAGGAAGGATTTTGTGCAGAGCCGTTAGGTAAAATTTACAGCAGGTAACGAAAAAGACGGGTTTCGAACGAACCCAGAGCCCCAAAATACGTGTGCTTGTGTTTGGAGGGTCGGTTGTTGGACAGTCGTCTACAGAAGCGGCATCCCCGCTTTCTACTAAAGGCGTAAGAACCAGGTTGCAAACTGAGAGGGCAGAAACTACAACCTTAGTGTTCAATTGTAGCTTGCGGTCAGCTATGTTCTGCGCTTTAGTTTTGGTCCGCTGGTCACGCGTCTCCCTCTCTTGAGGAGAGCGGTCGAGAGACATGCCTTTTAGGTTGGTGTTGGCGGATTTTAGTCAGTGTTTTTCCAAGCACTCTCTCGGGGTTGAGCATAGCAGGTGAGGTCACCGAAAAGACAAATGACTTTTTGGTTGACCTAGCGAGCAGCCTGCTCGCAAGCACAAAGTTTGTGGCATATGAGGAGAAGGAAGATGTCAGGACGAACTTAACTAGCTCAGTCGTGGAGAAGGCTTTGGGAGAACGGCCCCAGAAAACAACTCTCGCTTCTCGGGGAACTTTTTCTTTCGTTTTCATCGCGGCCTCCTCTATGTGTGCAGTTGAGAGGGCAAATACTTTCTTGGTGATTATAAACTCGGGATAAGCAAATGCAGTGCACTCATTCCAAGACTACAGTTCCAACTTTTTTCAGATAGGGTCTGTTAGAACCTGTCCATGCTACTCCCCCACGGATGAAGTAAGAGATATAGAGTTGAGAACAGCCCTGCATTTTGTAGTGACCGGCAATCATGTGGCTCCTCTAAAGATTCCGGCTGCAACCGTGTTTTCTCGCCTGTCTGTTATTTACGTATGATACCGTGTATGTCTGCTATGGGATGCCTGATACGAATTCAGTGCCACTTTCTTTAGCAGTGCAACTAACTGTATGCAACAAATGTTTGCTTCTTCCTAACGACTCTTCCGCTAATGTATTCTTCAAGGTCGTTCAACCTGGACCTCTTCCAGCGTTGTTTAACGTACTTGAAGGTTCCACGCATTTTTCGCTTTGCGCGCACTGACTGCCTCCAAGTAGGCTGAAGTCCGTCCAACGTTCCTTTTCTTTCTTCTCTTGGTTGTTGTCGTTGGTCCCAGACTAGGCTCGAACTAACTACTTATCATGTTTCTAAATATTGCTGCTCGTTTCCAATCCCTGCCGCGTTCTTTTAGTTCAATGTCTGTTGGAACTACATTTTGACCGCTCTTCAGGGAAGACGTTGTAAACTGTTAGTGGATGAGGGTCTAGCGCATACCCACTTGTTCACGACAATTTGCAGTCACAGGTTATCCGCGTCGATCCACTTCTCGTGTTAAGCGCGTAAACAGCCAAGAGTAGAGTGGTCCTTATGCTGCCCTCAAACCAACACCTCATGCAGACAAAAAGAAGAGACGAAGAAGCCAGCTGTTTGCACTGGTCTTCCCTGAGGCCAGTGAACTTGAGGAGGTACTAACTCTGACAGTGACAGAACTGCACGCCGTTTTGTACAGATAGTTTGCACTCGTAACAGCCCCAAGTGATCACTGTATCGGTAAATGTCTGCTGAGTCCCAGCATTGGTAGATCTGAAGCCAGTTACCGTTAGCAGGAACGAACAACACGGGATAGAGCCTGTTTACAACAATACAGACACTCCCGAACGCAAACAATGCAACACTTAATAAATTAATACGGTATATCGCACAGAATAACCATAGTCCAATATATTTTTCGACGCACAGCGCAAGAATAGAGCAAAAGTTTGAATAGGTGATGACCACTAATTTATTCAATTCAATTCGGTTCAATTCACATGACAAATGACAGCCAGGAGCCAGAATGTCTTTCAACATTTCGACTTCAAGTTTGCTGATTTCAACGTGAGGTATCCTCTCGCGACCTCTCTACAACAGAGGAAAAGAGCATCAACTAGAGCATACGTCTACAGAATTGTTGCTTCTACTCGTAAGAAATCACGCATACCTAAGAACATGGACTGAAGATATGCATCCATACTCATCAACGTCCAGCCATATTTGCTATCGCATACGTCCCAACATCCACACTAATCAATGCTTATCTGTATGTACTAACGCATACGCCTAATACTATGTATCCATTACCACTAACATATTCTCTGCAAGCACGTATGGCACGTCTGCATTTGTATAGGTTTGCACACATGGAGTCGCTGATCCTGTTTCATGCTTAGCCCCGAACTGCTCATGTTCAACGTAACTAGTTCGCAACAGTGGAACAGAGGTACCTAGTATGTTCGTGTGAGGTGCGAATCAACAAACACTAGTCAAGTTCGATGCTGACAGACTAGAGATTGAGTATAGTGAAATATATATATGTGTGACAACTCTTGTGCTCAGCGGAAGCGACCTTCCACAGGATATATACTGTTTCAAAAAAAGGGGAAGCTGCCTAACCATGCTCTGCAACGTATCTCATTTTGTATGGGTTGTTTTTTTGCCGTTTTTAGAGATGACTGTGTGTACATTAGTCGACCCATTTTGCTCCTCCTAGATATCCTGGGCTGCAGGGGTCGGGTGGGAGTGGTGCTTGATTAACCAATTTCACCAGTTACGACCGCTGACCTGGATCTTAAGAACAGAGGCTCAGTGGTTACTTCAGAGAAATCCGAGCTATCACTTTATGATCACCACACCCTGGCCACAGGGTCATCTTTTTTTAGGAGTGGCATATTTGGAACATTGGCAGGGGTTAGCAGCATCGGGTTACAGCAGTGAGAAGATACCGTGTATGCGTGCGGGAGATCCGTCCTTAAGGCACAGATGCAGAAAGTAGGTACAGGATGGATGAGAGCACTCGTAGAGTGATCAGTACAGCAAGGGTAAACGTAAATTAAAAGTGAAGAGAAGAAAATGATGCTGGTGATTGTGTGAATCCTGTTTCTAATTAACACTAAATCACTCTTTACAACTACGGTTAGGCGAACTATCAGGTTTCGCCCACTGTACCTCGGCGTCGCATGATTACGAGCATATATACGCATGTAGACATCCCATCTGTTAGGGCCAGGGTAAACCTGACCCGTAGAATACGATTC
>LUCH01000258.1:250947-261784 GCA_013368495.1 Paragonimus heterotremus | reverse complement strand
TATGCAACCAATGTCTTCTTTAACAGTCGACCGAATTCCAACCATGACAAGAGGTAAGTGATCGGTCCTACGCTGGGGGATCTAGTTGGGCTTTTAAGCGGCCTTCAGCTGACGGTGAAAGCGTTCGACCAGGCCGTTTGCTGCTGGATGGTATACAATGGTTTTTATGTGATCGACTCCGAGTAGCCGGTTGAAGTCTCTGAACAGCGCTGATTGAAATTGTTTCACTCTATCAGTGATTACAGTCGTTGGAACACCATAGTTTCCAACCCACCCGTCCATGAACGTTCGCACAACAGTGTCGGTATTCGTGTTGGAGAGAGGTATTGCCACAGGCCATCTGGTGAAACGATCAACGCACGTTAAGATATGCCGATGACCTTTTGAATACGGCAACGGCACGACCATGTCAAAGAGGATATGACTGAAACGTGCATCAGGGTTAGCGAGTGTGTCGAGAGGCATGATGGGATGCCGATAGATTTCGCTACGTTAACAGTCAAGGCAAGTTCTCACACATTCTCGTATGTCCTTATGCATGTTCGGCCATACGAATCGGTCTGAAATCAGCTTGACGGTGGCACGAACGTTGGGATGAGACATACAGTGGAGACTGTCAAAAACGGAACGTCTAAAGTTTACTGGCACAACTGGACCAGGGCTGACTGTTTTTGTGTCGCATATGATTGTGTCTTCGCAGTTGGTTAGAGGCGACGTGCGAAGTTTGTGGGAAGAAGAGAGGTGACCGTGCTGCAACTCTGGGTCGTTGTTTTGTTCTCGCGTTAATCCGTGGTAGACTACTTAAAGTAACTCTGGACAAGGCGTCGGCGATATACCATATATTAGTTGTGAATTGGGAAATGTAATCCAGCTGTCGAATTTCTCCCGGAGAATAACGGTCAGGCTTGGTGTTGAAGAATAAATAAGCGGTTTGCGATCCGTTAGGACAACAAACCGTCTGCCTTCAAACACGTGATGAAAGTGTTTAATGGCGAGAAAGGTAGCCAGAAACTCATGACCGAAGGTACTATAGCGCGTTTACGCTTACTTAAGCTTGCGGGAGAAAAATGACAAAGGCTGGACTTGGCCGTTCACGATCTGTTGCAGAACCGCACCGACAGCTGATTGGGATGCATCGGTCTGTAAAATGAGATCCAATTCTTCGTCTACACTTGTGTATGCTAAAGTCGTCGCTTGCGATAACGCGTCTTTAGCTGCGAGAAGTGTCGCCTTAGCCGGAGGTGGTAAAACGGAATGTTTGGGATTATCCTTCAACTAATCCTTAAGGGATCTCAACAATTCCGAACGGTGCGGGATAAAACGACAGTAGTAATTTACAATGCCTAGGAACTGTCGTAGGCTTCTCTGGGATTGCGGTGGTGGATAATCTTTAAGAGCGGCGATTTTCTCTGACAGAGGTTCAATGCCGTCACGAGTGATTCGGTGACCCAAAACGTCTATGGAGTCTACTCCAAAAACGGACTTCATCGGATTCAGGGTTACGCTATACTGATCAAAGCGTTCGAAAACTGCACGGAAGTGTAACATGTGTTGATGTGCATTCTTGCTTGCTACCAGAATGTCATCGATATAGACAAACACAAAGTGTAGACCAAGGAGGACTTGGTCCCTAAATCTATGAAAAGTCTGAGCTGCATTTCGCAACCCAAATGACATTCGGACGAATTCGTACAGTCCAAACGGGGTGGTGATTGCCGTCTTTGCTACGTCTTCTGGAGCCACGGGAATCTGGTAATATGCTCGAACCAAATCAAGCTTCGAGAAAATGGTCATACCGTGTAGAACGATGAGGAAATCGTGGATTTGAGGAATTAGGTACCTGTTTGAAACAATGGTGTTGTTTAAGACGCGATAATCACCGCACGGACGCCAGTCGTCGGGTGTTGTCTTAGGTACCATATGGTAGGTTGAGGCCCAAGGGCTGCTGAAAGGTTGGATGGTGCCGAGTCGCAGAAGGTTTTCGAATTCAACCATGGAGATTTTGAGTTTCTCCAGTGGTAACCAACGGGAGCGAGCGACGGTAGATGGTCTTTTAGTGGTAATGTAGTGCAAGACGTCGCGTTTTACTTATGACATTGTGCCTGAGGGATGATAGGGCGTAGGAACTGTCGAAGCTGAACGTAATCCCAATGAGTTAATCGATGTGGCCTTCCCGTGGACGCACGAAGCTGTTGTGTTGTCCAACAGTTTCCGACTCTTCACACGAGTCCGAAGGAGGTGAGAAAATCAACGCCAATAATTGGATGTTGTACATCTGCAACGGTAAATGTCCAGGGGAATTGCCGACGGAGACCAAGGTCGAGAGTAAGTAGTTTCCGTATGTCTGTATGGCGGTGCGATTGGCGGCATGTAGGGTGCACGACACCGGTTTGAGTTTATGTTTGTCAGCAGCGGGTGGAATAACGCTAACTTAAGCGCCCGTATCAATGAGGAAATTGAGGGGCGTTGAACGGTCAAATACATAAAACAGGCGACGTAAGTAAGGGCCAGTGGCAGCCGGCGCCATTACTGACTGGCTTGGTCGTTTTCCGTCTGATTTTGATAATTCCGAAAGGAACAAGGCTGATCGCAACCACGTGCATGCGTACCAAATCGCCGGTGGTAATAGCACATATTCCTATCGAACTGTCTTACGCGCGACTTGCTTCGTGGGCGGGACTTGGAGCGTGCTGGTGACCGTTTATCTGCTAGCAGTTTCGTTAGAGTGGCTAGCTTCAAGGACATCTGTGAAAACTGCTCTCTCAGGTTTGAAACGTCTTGCTGGAGGGTATTGCGGCTGCAAGTCACTAGCAATTGAGCTACTTGTTGAGGAGCATAATTGTGATGTACCTAGTCAGCCAATTCTGCTAGTTTGGTCAACGGTGTGTCCGTCTCCAAAACCGCCAATGTGTGGCGGGGCTCGCCTGGGATGTTCTCAAGCCACAACTCTCGCAACACCGGCTCGTTGACAGTCTGTTTGTTCGACAACTGTGTCATGTTTCGAAGCACCCGTGAAGGGGCGCGATCTCCCATTTCGACGCTGGCAAGGAGCTTACAGAGATTGTTTTTGTCAGAAGCTGCCATCCTGTTAATAATGGCCGATTTGATGACATTGCACGGATTATCTGCTGGACGTTCATAAATAATATCCGCAACTTCCGCAGCCACAATTTCAGGTAAGTTCGCGACGACGTAATTATACGTGGTGCGCTGTGAGTGGTTCCGCCGAAAGTAAAAAATAACTTCGATTTGTGCGAATCACAGTCTAGGGTCTTTACTGCCAAACTCAGGGAGTTTAATCATAACAGTATTTTTCGAAGAAGTCGTTTCCTGTTCAGTGTTAGACGGCATAGTAATGAAAAGAGAACTAGATTTTTTGGGAGGACTATAGTAGGAAGACTGCAGAATAACAAAACTGGCAATACATGTAATGAAAGTCAACGCACGAGCTCACCAATTTGTAGGGAACTATCCCTATACAAAGGTATAGACGCCAATAGTCAGTTCAATATGCAGTCGCTGAATAGCCCACAATAGGCAACCCCGATCTATATAAAACAGGAGCACCAAGGAGAAGTGACGCGCGCACCAAAGGTCGTTTCTCTCAGGTACGAATTCACTTAGTGTGAAATACAAAAGACCGTTGAGAATAGAGATCGAATGATTATTAGACGAAGTGTACAAGTGGTTTCTTATAACGAGGGGGTAAGTTAACCGAAAATGTGTGTGATTCTTTTGCGCACCACAAATGCCATGCGGACAAACAATCAGACAGCATGCAAATTTTCTCGGTAACCTAAGTACAGTGCGCAAGTACGATTGTCGGAAGTATTTTGTACATCATACCGTAGGCAGGTCAGTAAAATTTCCAGGTGCAGTGGCCCCATCGAAGACCAGTGCAAGCAGCTGACTTCCTCGACCATTCCTTTTATCTGCATGAGCTGTATGTTCATTAATAGACAAAGCACCGCTTTGTCCGTGGCTGGTCTTATGTGTATCACGGAAGGTGAATCGGCGCAGAAAAACCTATTACTGCAAATACAGAGCTCTTCTAAACTCTATCTTTCGTTATTTCTTCCACGGTGTAGAATGGATGAATACCAACCGACTTTAGCTGAAATAAAACTGGAACTACAGTCCTTAAATAACTCCGTGCCTCTTGTCGTTCCGTGGTGCTAGTCACCAAGAAGGCAGTTACTCTCCTTACTGCACACGCAGAAAAATGCTACAGTGAAAATGAAAGAGATAACTCCATAGTCTCTCTTTAATCTTAGGTCTTATCTCCCAAGCTCTTCCTCACTTTCCGTTCTCTCTTCTTGAAAAAGCAAGTGAGGAAGTAGCTTTCAAGTGCATGTGTATGAATTGTCTGTGTCTGTTCAACAAACCATCGGAAATCAAACAGTTAATTACACTCAACCGCATATCTTTACTTTTACAGAGACCTGGCTTACAGGTGATATCAGTGACAATGAATTGAGTGTTTCCGGATGCTCAGTTCATCTAGTTGGCTCCGCTCGATGGAAAATAGGATCCTCTACGTTTTTCCTCAAGCTGAACCTCCCGACACTCGCGGTTATCGGAGAATGTCAATCCTCCGATAAACATGACGTTCTGTTGCTTCAACTGGTAGTACGCGACCAAGGCTCACTTCTATTGAGGGTTATCTGTCGTCCTCCCTCGCGCAACACTTCAGACAATTAAACGCTTCACGTAAGCCTAGAAAAATTCCTAGGAGTACAGCGTTTTCTCATCTGCTTTTTGTGGGTGGCTTCAATGCACCCAAAATAAACTGGACATCACCGTCTCTTCAGGACTGTAAAATCGGTTTTTCAACTTCTTCATCGATGTTAATGCGACGAAAAGCGTCGACACAGCATGTCAGCGACCCGACACGGCATCGTTCTTTCTGCTGGACTTAGTTGTTACTAGCGGGGACAACCCGGTGTGACAGTTAAGCATCAGTATGAATCACTGATGTACTGCGTGGCGCCGACCAGTCAGGTAGGCTGAACATTTTGAAGAACAGTTCAGTTGGCATCAACCAGATCATGTGGACGACGGGACCCGAATGGTCAGTTATTGCATTCCAGACGGTCCTCCATCAGAAGCAGAAGTGGTCCTGCAGCTTACGTTATTGAAGTGTAATAAGGCTCCTGGACCAGACCTCCTCCATCCTCTTTTCAAAGATGATGGGGAGAGGTTGATGTCGGAACTGACAAAACTCCTCTAGACGATCTGGGAAACTGAAGAGGTACCTCGTGATTGGTGCCTATCAACAGTCATTGTCGTTTCCAAAAAGTGGGTCCAAAGTCTATATGACAACCACAGAGGCATCAGTTTGGTGTCTATTGCATCCAGGTTACTCACTGGCCTCATTTTACGTCGACTCACTAGGCTCAGAGAAAGCCAGGTGTGTGAAGAACAGGCAGGATTTCGATCCGGTCGAGGGTGCACTGATCATATTTTTACCTTGTGACGGATCTTGGGACATCGGCACTCTTACAGACAGCTGACAGTCGTGGTCTTTTTGGACCTAAAGGCTATTTTCGACTCAGTTGCTCGTAACGTTCTCTGGAGTTGTCTCCTTCGCAAGGGAGTACCAGAGAAATACGTGAATCTCTTGAGATCACTGTATGCTCACTCTGTAAGCAGGGTGAGAGTTTATGAACAACTGTCTCGAGCGTTCATCACTTCTAGTGGTGTCCGTCATGAGTGTCCGATTTCCCCCTTCCTGTTCAATTTTGTCATGGACGACATGTTGGGAGGTGCGCTTGAACAGTCCAGTGAACTTGATGTTAAGTTTCTTTCTGGCGCTAGATTGACCGATCTGGAGTACGCGGACGACATTGTTTTACTTAGCCCCTCTGCCGAAGACATGCAGACCAAGCTGAACAAGGTGAGTGACCGGGCTGGTTTGTATGGAATGTGCTTCGCACCTTCAAAGTGCAAAGTGCTGCTTCAGGACTAGGGCATTTCCCCCCCTACTTCCTTCATTGTAGGTAATTCGCTTGAGACTGTGGACAGTTTCACATATTTGGGTAGTACTATCTCGTCAGTCTATAATATTGCTGATGTGATATCAGCGAGGATAGCAAAGGCACTAGTCGCCTTCACCAAACTGCGTCATCGTTTGGCATGTGGCGTCGAAAAGACGTCCGATTGTCTCTGAAAGGAAGGGTATATAATGCCTGTGCGCTCCATTTTGCTCTTTGGTTCGGAAACGTGGCCTGTTCACATGGAAGGTATCAACAGGCTTGTTGTGGTTGACCATCGTTGTCTCCGCCAACTGGCCCATATTAAGTGGACTGATCGCGTGAGCAATGTCGCCGTTCGTCGGTGCGTATTCCGGAACGCTCGGGACGCGCGATCAATTGGTCAACTAATTACGTTGCACAGCTTGCGATGGTTAGGTCACGTATTCCGTTTGTCATCTGATCTTTTACCTTACCGAGCATTATATACTGAGGCCACCAACAGTTGGGTGAAACCGCGTGGTCACGAAATATGAAGATCTTGATTGCTCCATTGAGCAGAGTGGGTAGGTGTCGCCCGCCTGGATGGGGTCCTCGTAATCACCCAAACCGCTGGTTAGAGACGCTGTCCGAGATAGTGATGTGTCGCAGTCAATGGCGTACTTGTATCCATACCATTTCTAGTTCTTCTGTCTAGTCTTTTAATAATTTTCAACCGTCCTAGTAACGTATTCTTCTAGGATATTCCACGTTATTGTTCTGGTAAGCGGCGGCCCGAGCCACAGTATCTTTTGGTCAGGCTCATGGCTGCTGTGATGATATGATGATGATGATGATGTATTGTTGTCTGTGGTGGTGATGATGATGACCTAATAGACAGAGTTGTCCTCAAGCCGCCGTTTGAATACAGTGACTTCTCCCTGCTCGTCTCGGGTAAAACAGCCAGCGAAAACATCCACAGTTCGAAATTTCCATCAGGCTAATTCTAACATCCTAAAAAGCTTTCTCGGATAACTTCTCCTTGAATATGTTTATGTGGACCGGAACTGTCATTCGTTTCAAAGTGCATTTCGAAAAGCGGACTTTTTATTCGTACCATACAAACTATGCACGCTCTCTTATTGTTTGCCTTCTTCTCGCAGAATACGTCATCTCTTTGATGACCCTTCTTATTTATTCTCTAAGCATAAGCTTAAGTAAAACCCAGAGGACCTAAATGCCCACCACGTTGTTTGAAATAGGTGTATGCGGGAAATCCACGAACATACCAGAGTTTCACGAAAAAGATCTTCCTAAGAGCTCGCGCAAACGAGAAAGAATAAACCTTTCAGCTATTTTTCACGACTGTCCAACGGGGACACTTCTTCGGATCATCTAGTTGTAGTCGAATTATTTGAAGAGGACTGCTCGGCAATTTAAAGCGTTGTACCGTTGAATTTACACCCCACCCTAACTCCGAAGGGCTTTCGGCAACCACTCCTTACCGCTGAGTCCGTACTCGATGTTGAAGATCTTTTATTCAGGGTTAATTCATACAGTGCAATAGGTCCTGGCGGAATTTATCTCAGGATTCTCAAAGGAGCAACCGTTAGTCTGGCAGAGCCTCTTTATATGCTGTTTAAACAAGCAGTCTGGACTGGAATTCTCTCTACTGCATAAGATTAGACAACGGTGTCACCCATCTTCACGACCGGTGACCGACACTCCCTGACTAGTTACCAGTCAACCAACCTTACTAGCATTTCATGCAAAATAATGGAACGTCAATCAAAATGTGCCCTCCCCGAGCACTTCCTGTCAAACAATCTGTTTTTCTACACCTAGCACGGCCTCCTTCCTAACCGGTCATGAATGGCAAATATGCTTATCTTCATGGATAGTCTGTAGAAGGCCAAGAACAATGGCCTCATGCTGTTTTCTTCGACTTCGTCAAGGCTTTCGACAGTGTCTCGCATGGCTCCTCCAGACACAAACCGGAAGCTTATAGTATCTAAGGAGAGGTTTTTTGCCGGATTGCCTCTTTTCTTGATAACAGAGTTTTTAGAGTTGAAACCGCATCAGAACTATTTGCTCTCTCTCCCCTTGATTTCTGTGGAAGTTTTTCAAAGATCATTGTTAGTTCCTTCTTTGTTCCTTACATGGACGACCTTCCAGGCAATATATCTGGCAACACTTCTACATGCCGATGACCTAGAAATCTGGAATGCCAAAGACCTTAGTTCACTATAGATTGACACGATTAAACGTTGGTCGGACAATTGGAGTCTCCCACTAAATTACAATAAGTGTGCACATTTGTTGCTCGGTGGGGACTCTGGCAGTCTTCGTGATTCATAGTGCGCCCAGCAGAGTATACATCACGAAAATCGATCTGAAGAAAGAACTAAACATCTGGATGCCATCTAATCTATCTTTGACTGATCTCCTCGAGATGGTGGCAGAAACATGTTTGCTACTCTGATTGAGTTCACTTCCGTCCGCATAGACAAACGGGTTTCAAACGCCTCACGGGATTTATATAAGACTGCCACTTGAATATACTAATCAAGTCGTGTATATTAGCATGAAGAAACGCATACTGGGTGTCGAGTATGTCCAGGGTGTAGCCATCAAACCGCTCACGGGCTTAAGAAACGTCGCATACGAGTCTCAATATGAAATTCTTGATCTGTATCCACCTGAATTTCGACGACTCCGCGGTAGTTTTATTCTCACATACTATTTTAGGGCATGTCTCATAGAGTAGTTCATCAACGTATTGCATGATTACGGCCGACGAGGACATGTAAGGAAAGTTTCAAGCTGCATCCCTGAACCTTCTCTAACTAGCAGTTCTTTTCCTGTAGAATTAACCATTGGAACAGCTTTCCCTCTGGGATCATTGGCTGCGTTTATATGGGTCACTGCAAAGCTTTGCTAGATTATCATTTACTTAAAACAGACTGATAACCTTACTCTGTTCTTGGTGTTTACTGTAATATCCAAGAGCAGTGCTACACTCTGTTTTAATGACTGCTTTTCGGGTCAACAGGTGCCTGCTTGATCTCACATAAGACAAACCGACTAGATCCAGGTACATTGGACCTTCTTCCTCGTATCCGTTTGCTAATCGCCGAATCACTACTTCCATATCTCAATTGCGGCTTGATATGTCAGATTTCAGGCAGCGGAATCGTGTTCTCCGGGCCAGGTTTGCTCTAAGACTAGATTTTCTCTCTATTTCTTCGAACAACGTCAGCTGTAGCATAGCATTCTAAACTTCCAGTGTCCATGAAAGTCATAGAGTCGGCTCCATTGATTTTCAGTGGAACAGCGGTTCGAGAAAAGTACAAAGGAGCCGGCGTAAGAACAGCAATCGACTTGCGGATACAGTATGCAACAGACTTTTTAGGACGGTTTGATAAGTAGGCTTTCCGGAAATGACATTTTTTATCACATCTGGAGCATGGAGCATCTGTGGCGAGGAATTTGTGACGTGGATATTTACTATATACACGAAAGAAGTATCTGACTCTAGATATGGCAACGACTGTCTTATCGGCTTCTTCCGAGCTTGGCATATTTTGGGTATCTGCTTCAGTGGTTTATACCGAGATTGACGGGTTCAATGAAGTATGATAATGCGGAGGTAATTTCTCAGCCACTTCGAGTAATCTGACTTGATCAAAGACCGTTTGAAAATTAAGTGACATTTGCTCTCGAAGTCTGCTTTATCTGAGTAGGTAGAATTTCACCGATAAATGCGTCTCGAATGGCGTCATCACGCTTTTTTCAGTAGTGGTAGCTCTGCAGGTGCGGTGCTTAGCGAGCGACTTGAGGGGCTGAGCGAAGTGATCAAGCGTTTGACCGTTATTTTGTTTGGTGGTGGCTAGCAGGTGCCGGGTAAAATTTCATTCTTAGGTTGAACATAAACAATGTGGAGGGTGGATGTGGCTACCCTAAACAATTAACACTCCGAAATCAGTTCGAAGTCTGATGGCTAGCTGAAATTGATCAGTGTATCTAGTGTTAGGCTGAAGCCACACTAAGTTGAGAAACGTACGATACCATTGGTTTCATTGTTTTGAAGAGTCTGTCGCACTATGTTCGACATCGATGTCTCTAGGCGAGGAAGATGGTCCATTGACGGGATTGTTTAAGAAACGATTAAATTGTTGCCATTAATCAGACGAAACCAACAGGGCATTAGCAGAGGCGGAGAGTAGAATGACAAAATGGCAGGCTTTATTTATCTCACAGTGAGTGTGAGGACTGAAATGGACAAAAGATTTGAATAATGAACATCACGACAAGTGTACTTGTGGGACGTAAGTGTAAAAGAAGCGCACAAATTGTTACTACGTCACTTCTCTACAACTTCACTTTATGTTTTGTCATGTATGGCGATTAACGTAATTGGACTCATTAGACACGTAATGCGAGCTTCATTTTCTCACTGTACTCTTCGTTGTATTACAGCATTGCTTCGTATCATGCAACACACACTTCGCGTTGGTTTTTGAATTTATCCGTTGCGTGAATGCTATAGTTCTGTAAAAAAAGAACGCGGACTGTCATGGAGTCATGTAAATATCTTACGAGGTCTTTGTCACCTAGTTGTGTTCGCAACATTTTGCAGAATTATCGTCGGAACCAAATACCCTAAAAAATCTCTACCTTTCGGTTTATCCGGGTTGCTCACATGGTTCAAAAATGGTTCGGACAAAGAAAACTTGTATGACAGTACAGTACGAACATCATCACGCTTTCCTACCACATTTAGTGGCCACATCAAGTTTGCCAACTTGACATACTGATGGCCGAACTATAGCGAATACCTTATATGCCTTATATGCCTTAATATTTCGATGTAATAGTGTTGGGAC